>JALLPB010000906.1:0-12251 GCA_036939975.1 Cyclostephanos tholiformis | reverse complement strand
ATTTTTAAGCATTAAAATAAGCTCATAATTTTCTTCTCCCAACCTGAACTACATGTCACTCGTTTACACTCATTTTTCACTTCAGGGGAAAAGTTATCCACCCGCTTATGTCACTACCATCAAGGAAGAAGTCCACGCACACTGTCCTGGCGGTCTCGGGTGTGGCGGGTGCTGATCAGGAATATTTCCCAAATCCCTCCCATGCAATGACCCCCCAAATGCCAGACTACTACAAATTATTGGCTTTGGAGAGAGATTTATTGCAATATATGAAAGTGAAAGACAATGGTTCTGAACAGCCTTATACAGGTGAAATAACTGAGTTGTGTCCTCACTTAAAGGCCGCCACTGCAATGGCTATTCACAAAACACTCTTGAAGTTTTCCAATTGGTCATAGGGTACAGAACATGAAGATACAGCTGAAGGGATTGGAAGAGGACATATCAAAAGAAATTATGGACCTCAAAGAAGAATGAAGGTTGTTGGATGTTGGCCTGTTGCATGATTTGCAATGCTGCAAAGCCCTTACCTCAAACCCTTGGTGGAAACATTTCTTTGGGTACCTCTCTTGCTGCCACTTGCTGTCCTGATTCACATTCCTACCACCCCCCATGTTTCATGGTGAGTGCATCGTTAATCGTGTTCTTTGTCTTGTCTTACATGTTCAGCACGTCTTATTCTTTGATTATCAGCATTCTTTGCATGACACAATTCTCTATCAGCATGAAGATTCATTACCTCATAATGAATTGTGAATGTCTGCCATATTGTGCATTACTTCTGTTAGCATGTTATTATTGTCGTGTTATTTTATTGTCATGTTGTTATATTGTGGTGTTGTTTTCATGTTGTTATGTTGTTATTTTGTTGTGCTGCTTGGTTAGAATTCCGCTGGAATTCCACAGGATTCCAAATTCTGGACCTTTTTTTGGCCGGAATATTCTTCGAAGTTCAATTATTCTGATCTGAAGAAAAGAAAATGACATCATCAAAATATGTTCCCGCCACTCGGGAATAGCTCAAAATCCATTTCCAATTTCTCATATAGTGTACTGTTCCTACGTAGAAAATTTACGGAATTCCATCAGAATTCCAATTTCTTGATTTCTCTCCAGAGACATTTTCTGAAAGTTTTCCAACCAGAATTGTCAGAATTCCGATATCGGAACCAGAATTCCAATTTCCACCGATCCCAGAATTGGAAGCCAAAATTGGAATTCCCAACCAAGTTGTGTTGATATATTGTCCTGTTATTATATTGTCATATTGTTGTGTTGTCGTGTTGTTATATTGTCACCATGTTGTTATATTGTAGTGTGTTGTTACATTGTCATGTTGTCATTGTCATTGTGTTGTTATATTATAGTGTGAAGTTATATTGTTTGTTGTGTTGATATAGTTATATTGTCTTCATGTTGTTATGTTGCAGTGTGTTATTACATTGTCGTGGTGTTGTTACATTGTCATGTTGTCTTGTTGTCTTGTTGTTATTGTAGTGTGTTGTTACATTGTGTTGTTGTTGTGTTGTCATGTCATTATATTGTAGTGTGTTGTTATATTGTCATGTTGATATTGTCATGTTGATATTGTTGTGTACGATATTACGTTGCTATTTGTTGTGTTGTCAGATGTACATAACATAACATCTACTTACCTCATTTTCATGACACCTAAATGCCTAGTCTACCCTGACTTTTTTTTCACGGTTCACACCGATGATGACACCAATGATGACACAAATGATGACACCAACAATGGACACCAACAGTCACTGATGGACTGCAACACACTTTAAATCTTTATACATAACTGCATTGGGGCAAGGTGTTGAGCATCATTGTGCTGCCTCTATTGTGAGACTTCTGGAATTGTAACATTTTTGTATTTTGTTACGTATTTGGTGTCACAAATCATGCACACATGATGAGCCCAAGGGAAAGGGGGCCAGCCCCCCAACTCCACTCCACTCCTCTTTCTCTCCACTCCTCACCTATGATTCTTTAACTCCCTCCTCCTCCCTAATCTAATGATTATGATGATAATAGTAGGCTCATTTATAGAATCACTGATTGCTAAATATATAAGATATTATTATGGACTAGTAGTACTACTATCAGTCCCACTAGTCCTCATACTTGACAAGATGAATAACAAGCCTAAGTCCCGGCAGTACTCCATTCTTGGTAAACAAAGCTAACAAGCACAGCCAATCCCATGATGTATATCACATACTGCATTCAAAAGCTTCTATAATATTATTAATTCCCATGATAGTCCATCACCACTGGCCCAACCATCATCAACATTCATCATAGTTGTTGCATAAAATGGAATGTCATGGTGGTATCATTGCCTCCGCTCCCTCTCCTTTGCTATAATGATCCAAAACCTTCTCCTCCCATCGCCCCCCTTGTGGTAATTGCATCAAACCTAACATGCACATCCCATCAACTCTGCAAAAATATTATGATCAAGCACCATGTTGGCAGTCAGTTGTTGTCATATTCATCATATATTTGTCATCATCCTTGTTGGGATCTTTGGGGGGCATCATCACAATCATTTTTGTGCTGGCAGGACAATGAATACAAATGTGGCAGCATTCATTCATGTTATCATTGTAATTGTCATTGTTGTCATTGTTGTCATTGTTGTCATTGTTGTCATTGTTGTCATTGTCATCGTATCCACAAAATTTCCACCCCCAGTACCATGACATTTGCTTCCACTCAACAACGATGTCATTGTTGTTGTCATCCCCCCCATGAATGTCATTGACTACTACTACATCAAATGATGGCACTTGCAATGATGGCCCATTGTTGCATCAATGCTGCACATTGGCCCCAACATCAACATTGACATTGTTTTGTTCCTTCTTGTCATCCTTCTGATGAGTAATGTGCCTCGTTCTCAATAGGGTGCTGCTTGACTCATCCTAGGTCGGCCATTACAATGATGACAGAGGAGAAGGAGGAGGATGAGATGATAATGGATGATGACAACATTGTTTTTGACAACATTGGGAGGGGGGGGTGTCAATGATGTCGGAAATGATGGCAGTGGCATCCCATCACGAATGCGCCCATCCCCGGCAGCCCACACTCCCCATCATGATCCCTGGCTACCACATTCACCCTATCCAGGAGAGGCAAATACAGGATGATGCACATCATGAGGGTGCTGAGATTGAAGGATGACAACTTGCTCCAAGCAGGCATGGTCTGACGTTGGCATCTGATAATGCAGCAGAGGATGATTTTTTGCATCAGAAATAGACAGCAAGGTGTTATTTATGGGGCATCAAAAAAATATACTCCCATGCCCCTAGGTTACCATTGGGTATGCTGTTTTAGCAATACGCTGTTTGAGCAAATTACAAGAAAGAGGATCGCTATATACACCCAAAACACCCAATCAAACTGATTCCTACAATGTAAAACAACTTTGACAAGATAGCTGTCTTCCTCTCTACAAGACAAGTAAGTTGATGTTCAAGACTCCTATCGCACCAGACAAATTTGGTTTGACAAATTTTCTGCACTTTGTCATGGAGTTGTCATGATTGTGCACAGCTTTGTGGGTGTGTGTTGAGATAGAAATGTAGGAACTATACAAAAACTATTTTGTCTACCGTAGGATACACAGTTTAAACAATATGCAGTTTAAGCAATTTGCAAGAAAAAGTATTGCTACATACCCCTCACAACATCCGATCTTAATGACTCCTATGATGAGGTACCCATTTAACAAGACATATGTCTTCCTATCTACAAGATGATCTAGAAGATACCCAATACTCCTATTGCACCAGCCAAATTTTGCCCATCAAAATTTCCGCACTTTGTTATGCTTATGTCATGGTTGTGCATACCATTGTGGGTTGTGTGTTGAGATAGAAAGCTGAAGTTTATGTAGGAACTATAGAGATTTTTATCTACTTGTTAGCACTTCTAGCTTCCCATTTACAAGAATTTCTGTCATTTTCACTGCTTAAACTGCATATCCGATGGTATTTTGCACTTTTAGCTTCCCATTTACAAGACTTTCTGTCATTTTTGACTGCTGAAACAGCGCACCCAATGGTAGCTGTTTTTTGAGTTAGTTTGGCAGATCAAATATGGTACCAATTCCTATCTATGTAGAGAAGGTGCAATGAACTTATTTACATCAATTCCTACATTTGTGTAGAATTTATTTTTTAAGCGTCATTTTGGATGGGTGCAAAGCATTTTTGTTTCTCACAATTTTCATGTAAGAAACAATAATGCTTTACACCCATCCAAATCAATTTGGATAGTGCAACTAATCTACATTTAACACTTATTACTTTTTTAAATATTTATTCAAGACTGATAAATCTAAAAGGGACCATTCACTGTTTTGACGGGAAGGCTTGACAGATGATATTTTGCTTTAAAAACTTTTGGGCCCATTTTTATTCCAACCCATCATTCGATTTGTTTTCGTCTTGTTTTTTTTGCTGTTAGAGAGGATTTGGAATGAAAACGCTGGGGGGGGGGGATTTGGGCTTGTCAGTTTTTGCCAAAACTCTGATATAGGGTACTTTTAGGTGTCACAACTAAATGGTTGTGTGTGCAAACAGAAGAAAAAATCACAGAAAAATCATCCACCACCTGAGTTACTTTTTATGCTTTTCAGGCCTTTTTATGCTTATCAGTGCCCAAGTTCCTCTTATGCTTATTGGGCATTTTTATGCTAATCAGCGCCCGAGATGCTCCAATTCATGCTTATCAGAGAGAAAAATTACATCAATTTATCTCAGAATGACCTCTTTTTTGGGGATGGTCTGTTTGATTGGAGTTTTGGCTTCTGCGAAAATGATGGATGGTCCCTTTAAAATTTATCAGGCTTATTTCTGCCATGTCTGAACTACTCTACAATATACTATGATACTTACCAACTATACCTACCTTCATGAAAACATGACAACCATGGAGGCCCCTCACCCCCTGTCCAAAATCAAACCAAAACTTGATGAGAACAAGGGCAATGTCATTAAAAAAATATCAGCGGATAGCTGGGGTTAGTGCACAATGATTTGATGCAGCAGCCAAATGTAAAATAGCTTTAAAAACTTACCTTTTGTCTGCTGGGCCATTGGTCATTAGCCTACACTAATAATATTCAATAAAACAAAGAATAATATTAGTTTAGCATAAAAATTATATCTCCGTGTTACAACGATCAAAGACTATTGCATGACATAAGGTGATTGGATTAACCTTCAGAATTGAAGCCACTGGAGGGCGGCAGGGAGCAGGGAACCATGGTGGTCATGTTTTTGCTTTTGTTAGCTGTGGGTAGTGTTTTTTTAGGTGTGAGAGTGGCAGTTGTTTTTTGCCATTAGTCTTAGATGATTCAAATAAAAACTTTACATGATATGTAGGGTTTGGTATAAAATATAGACTCGTCCAATTTATTCATTTAGGGCTTTTGTATAAAAAATGACTGCATCTTCCCCATTTGTCATGTCTAAGAAGCAATTTGATCATTTAACCAAAACAATTCCTAAAATATTAGATTTTTTTAGACATTTTACATAGGACTAAGGTATCTGAATATAGAAAAAATATATGACAAGATAATCCCAATTTTCATACATAATAAATCATAGCCCTATGGGATTCTCTCTCTGGGACATAGGAAGACGATGCAAAATAGAAAAGATCAGGCAATTTTTTGACTTTTTGTGGATGACTACTAGGTGAAAGTACATAATGAAAAGCAGTTAGGATATTGGCTGTCCCATTTTTGGACAAAAATGTCCTATTTAGCACCATCCCAAGGAAGTAAGGGACATGGTGCTGCTTCTGATGTGTGAGAGAGGTGTATATTTGTGTTTTTTGTTAGTGTTTTTGTACAGTGTATTGTAGCGTGGAGCAGGCCCTGTTAGCATGTATGGTACAACAATATTTTACCACATGAGTGACATTTGATCCTGCCAAGTTTCTTTTTTTACAGGAATCAGCCAAATTTTCTTGTCCTAGTATTAGTTTTACTAATTCTGCTTGTAATGCCTGTCAAGTTGAAGATAGTGGGCATGTTTCTCAGCATGGATTCGGCTCCAAAAAAGAACACTTTGGAACACAACAGAAAAATGGCCAAAGAAAACTCCCACTTCTCTCTCTCTCTCTACCTCACTCTCCTCCTCCTCTCGCAAAAAATCATCTCCCCCCCTCCCTGATGCATTTGGTATCATCGACCGTGCCCCCCCCTGTCATCGCATCCTACATCCCCATCGGGCGGGAGGACTACAATGGCAATTTTGGTGTTTGGCAAGAGGAACTGCATGAACGAAGGGACGTTGTTGTCACCATGCATCATTGTTGTGCTTGTCCACTATCAACCTTGGTTGGGAATTCCAATTTTGGCGTCCAATTTCTGGGAGCAGTGGAGTTTGGAATTCCGGTTCCAATGTTGGAATTCCAACAATGCTGGTCAGAAAACTTTAGGAAAATCTCTCTGGAAAGAAATCAAGAAATCAGAATTCTGATGGAATTCCGTAATTTTTTTCTATACTATATGGGAAATCAGAAATGGATTTTTGGCTATTCCCGAGTAGTGGGAACATATTCCGATGATGTCATTTTCTTTTCTTCCGATCGGAAAAAGAAAATTCCCACCTAAAAAGATCCAGAATTTGGAATTCTGCGGAATTCTGCGGAATTTTGCAGAATTCCACTGGATTTTCCATCCAAGCTATCAACAAGGGTTCCACATAATGTGTACAAGAGCACTCACCTTGCACACGAAAGCATCAAGGGCACAAGGCTACATCCCATCCCAGCTCAAATTCAGAGGAAGGTTGATGTGCCTTGCGCTATATTTGAGGATTGGGATCCCCTTGAGGATCCTGCATGCTATGCCACCAAGACAACGACAACAACAGCGGAGGTAGGGGGGGGGATGGAGGGGTGTTAGACTCCCAAGAGCTACATATGATATCTAGCGAGCTTTTAGCTAGGGTGAAGAATAATTTAAATTCTCCACATAGAAACTAGATTAAGAACCATAATTATCTCACCACCTTTCAACAACAAGACTCAAATTGTCACTGATGGTTAGTAGTGATTAGATTAAACAAGAACTAAAACATAGCAAGCATGGGACTGCAATCAGACATCCATGAAGAACTCAGGAATGAAATGGTTAGTAAAATGATATTTGGACAACCAAAAGACGGAGACCTGACAACCCTCAAAAAGGAACTGATTGCAATCACAGCAAGCATCCCTAGTAGCACACTTGGAGGGTGAGTTATCCTATGTCAAGCGTAGGATAAAACTCAATGTAATCAATTGCAAAATAGGTGTCAAGGCTTGTATGAAGGCTGCATTCTCCAGGTAAGGCACGGAGTGAACTCATTGTCTCATCAACATACATAAAAATTGAGGAAAAAATCATGTCTAGGTCCAAAAACTTTGAAATTGAGGGGCATGGCATGGCCGGTGCACAAGGTGGTGTATACATTTGACATATGACACGTTGATGTGCATTGTAAGGCGCTAAATGAGGGGAATGCCAGAGCATGCAGGGCTGTGAATGTGATGAAATTATGTGTTGGGGATAGTTTGCTGTAAAGGAGGGGGATGGCAATGATGACTACAAGGACAGGGGAGGACTTCATCATTGTCCTTTGCTCGGCTGCAGCCCCACTGGTGTAAGTTCATCTCCCTCCTAACTAAGCTTGGTTTGATTCAACTCCATTGGTGACCATCACCCCTTGCAACACTAGTTAAAATGACACCCGTTGCATGCTTGTGAATGTATTTAGCTATCTCATTCATTCCTACCATGTGCCATGTGAAGGAAAAAAATTGAACCAAAATATGCCCTACAGTCGAATATTGTCATCAAGGGTGTACCAACAAAGAACTACCATCTGCCATTGGAGTGGTTCCAGCCTCACACCACTATTGCCAATGTGGCATCCTTCAAGAATGTGAACGAGGACAAGATATTACAGATCAAGGGTGTACAGTACATTCTGATGGTCAGAAAGGTGACTGGTGAGTAGTTCCTCTATTAACAGATCATTTAATGCATTTTTTATTATCCATAACACTCTGCATGTAACATTAGTATAATCTAGTTACAAGTAACACAGTTTAGAAAATATTACAGGATTCCCTCTGCTCTGATGGGACATTAATGTGCCCTTTGCAACTTTCATAAGCATTTGCAATTTTCACATTTCATCATGTTGTTCCTACATGGACATTGGCAATTCTCACAGTAACACTACTTAAAGTGGTAGTCTCCTCCTGCATGCCCGCCAGCATGCCCGGTCCGCTCAAGTTTGATCACCAGCTGCACCACTATTAGGATGGTATTAGACAGCATTGGACATTTGTGTAACAGATGGATGGGCCAAAAAATGTTGACTGGTCAACATTTCAAATGTTGACTTTAAAGTCAACATTTCAAATGTTGACTTTAAAGTCAACATTTCCAAATGATAACTTTTGGGGAAACATTTTTCGGAATTAGTATGTCATCTACAGATTCCCATGTGAGGTCGGTCAACATTTTTTATGTTGACTTTAAAGTGAACATATTTTATCTTGACTTTTTGGGTCAACTTTCAAAAAACACATTTTTTTAGATCTCTTCTTGGGGATGCAGGAAAGCTGAATTTATCGAAAAAATGATTTTTTTTCCAAAAGTCTTCGATTTTTTCGAACTGATTTTCAACCAATTTTTTTAACACACAAATTTGGTGTAACTTTGCCAAACTTCTCACACTTTCTTAAGTGTGTGTAAATTTGAGAAAGTGTGAGAAAGTGTGGGGAAGTTGGAGGAAATGCTAGCAAGTTGTGTACTTTCATCAAATTTACACCACGAAGAACAAGTTACAGGAAAGCTGACCCAAATTGATCACCAAGGACCTGACGAGGCCACCATCACGAGCAAGACTGGGAGGAGGCCATGCTGGGAGAGTCTGAGACCCTTGCCGCCCTGGTGACGGTGTTGTTCCCACCATCGATGGACAAAGGATGGGGAGGGTGCACACGTTGCATCGTAACTATTGAACGGGCGTGGCCGGCAACGTCCTTTCCTGTATTGGGCAGGCCAATCACGTATGACGGTGCGGACAATGACGAGGATGACATGAATGCTCACAAGGAAGCCCTGACAGCATTGTTGATGATGCATGACATGGTGATGAATGATATGGGATCATTAGGAAAGGATATGTTACAAGTGACTATTGGCAAGGATGAGGATGAATAGGAAAGGTGTGATATTCGTAGTGAGATTTTGTGCAACTTAGATATTCGACTAAAATGGGGACAATCATGGGTTATTTATGTTTGTTGGAATGTGGTTATGTTGTTTGCTGCAATTAAACTTGTTAAATGGTAATTCTAATGCAATAATTTAGTCCCGCATTTTCTTCAAAAAAACATGAACCACCTCACCTGAAATCAAATGAAAAAGTCAATGTCGAACGCGTGCCATCGCAAGTGCCTCCTCCGCCCTTGCCCAATAATCGTAGGACGTACCGAGCCTCATGATTGGCAACATCCCATCAGCCCAAACCTGGGCTTATATTGACATCTCCCTCCACGTGTTGTACAACTTTGATTCCGCCCTTTGCTGCTGTGTCTTACCGAGGGCAATGCTTGAGACCAGTACTCCACGAAACCTATCGATGCAAAGTTACTCATAAATTCTCATCGCCTCCGAGAATTTGGACAGGTTGAGCTCGACAACGCCCCCCTTTGGGGATGTCGTGGCCCGAAGGACGACGGGGGGGCAGTACTCGCGTAACACCATGGCAAGTGTGCCAGCATCCTTGGTCGCCATCATGGCACCCTGTCCAATGTACAGCACTGGCGGATGTGCCGCGTCGCTGAGTAGTACCGCCGGTCTGACATTTTTGTTCTTCCCTCCCATCGCCACATTTCCCCCCTCCCCTGCAACGTCACCATTGCCCCCCCCCCCCCCAATGTGCCACGAATCCAGCGCCACCACCCAATTCCTTATGCCCACCCGAAGCATCACTGATAATGTCGAGCTCTCGAGGGGGGCGAGGAACATCTCGTCCCATCCGCCCGTACGTAACCAATTTGCCAACATGTGACACTCGTCCCTGGTTTCATTGGTAACATACGCCATTGATCCGGCCGTTCAATACCAGCCAATGCTGGCAATTGTTCTCGTCATCATCAACGTCATTTGTCTTCCCATCATCCCCCCCCCCCTCTGTGCGATGTAGTAACAGGCATGACACCTGGTGGTGATGGAACTCGGGAAGCATATGCACCGAACGAACGGAAGGTGTGCGCATCCCATCAGGCATGTCATGCCTGTGTATTCCATGATGTAACTTTCACATTTCTCACCCCTCCACCACCACTGTCGTCATCGTCCGATGCAGCAGGGACGGTCCTCCTCAATACGATTGGATTTATCATGTAATCACAAACTCTTGAATTGATCCCATCAGCGCCGATCAGTGGGGAACACGATACTTTCGATCCGTCATTGAATTCGATCAGCATCCTGGGCCTGCATGGCCTTGCCATATTGCTGCCATCTCCGACAATGGAATCGGTATTGCTATTGGAGCCATCGACAATCGTACCGCTCACGCCAATGACTCTCTTCCCAAAGTGTATCGCAATGCCGACCCCACGGCAGGCATCGTGACGTCCTGATAATCTGTACCGACGTATGCCCATGCTACAAAGGTCCAACGCCGCCACATCGTTGTCGACAACAGCGGCGATGATGCCCCCCCCGAATTAGCCATCGTTGTCTTCCTCCCACGTCCAACCAGGTTCATCATCGCGCCGATCGCGCCGCCCAGGATGCCGCTCCGGGTGATACCACACCCTAGTAGTCGCACGTCATCAATCGCCGAGTTGTCATCCCCTGCGACAATGCCCGCGTTGAACGACAACAATGATGACAACAACAACGACAATGACGACGATGATAGGATCTTGTCCTCTCAAGGGACGCACACTTCCTGACAGTTGTGCCTCATCCACCTCCTAAAGATGTAATCGCACCCAGCAAGTCGTACGTTGCGCAGGAGTGATGTCAATGATGGATGACGTGCGGGTACATCCCACAATACCAGGAGTCCATTCGGTTAAAGCCCAATGGCCTCGCCAGCATTTGAGTTGTAGGACAACGCAGACTCTTAAACGTGTATGGATAATGAGGGGGGGGGCTATATCAATGTTGACATCATTGTTGTCGTGTTTGGAATCAGAATCGGCGGGTTGGTGATGGTGGTAGTAGTTGGCATCAAGATACAGGGCGAGTATGAGACCGCCTATGCCCCCTCCAACTGTGACGAGGGCATGGTGCTCAATCTTGACATCCTCCTCCTCCGATGGAGGATTCGGATTGGGATGGGGTGGGGATGCGGCATCAATCATTATTTTAGTCTCATCTTGATGCAAAAAGGGAGGCGATACTATGTACCGCTCTCAAGAATACTCACCGTCGGCCGCAGCGAATGCGTCAACCACGTAGGCGGGTGTTGAGGACACGATGAATCAATTGATTTGGATCCATTTGACGTTGTAAATTGAGATATTAATTGATTTATGTGGGTCTACTCTACTCGGTGGCTACAGGAGGGATATGATGTGGAAGGAGAGCATCTCTCCAGCTCACCTTTTTCTGTGCTGGACAGTACAATGTATGTACTGGCTTGGACCAGGGAGATTTTGTCTCAACAACGGGTCGTCGTCAGGCGACGTCGGCGGCATCATCACCGTGAGGTGGCGGGGATGGCAAGCACTTGTTGCGTATTCTCTGCTTCAGCGCCAATGCGACACTGCGGGACTTCGGCAGCAGGATGTGGTGGGCAGTGACTCATCTTGTCAGCACCTTGGAAGTCGCACGCTATGATGTCGATCGGGTTACGGAACACTCCCAATGTCGAGGAGTTCACCATGATGAGTGACAGAAAAAACGACTTTTCGTTCAGATCAGTCAGCACAACTAACGGCAACTGGGATCTTGCCCTCCTCACCGCCCATGGATAAACATCAAATAAAATAATACACAGGCATCATCAACATCCTTTTCCAGATTAAATATCAAATTTCCTCCGCGATTTCGCTCGGCATCATCACATTCTCCCCTAACAACCATCATTTCTGTCTAACATTGCATACATGGCCACAACCACCACCCACATCATTCTGGATCACCTGTGGCTCAATTCCAAAAATACAAGCACACCCCCCTTCCAACATCA
>JALLPB010000905.1:0-12285 GCA_036939975.1 Cyclostephanos tholiformis | reverse complement strand
TCATACATATCCCAAGACAGAAGGGAACGAAACGCGACGTATGAAAGTTGTATGTTAGTCGATTCGTATCCCCCGCGAAAAAAATGCAACGATGATATCGTCGTAACGAATATTCCGAACGACGACGACGATGACGACGAAGATGAAGAATTGACGAAGGGATGGTGCACGAAAACGAGGACGACGACGACCAATCGAAACCCGAATAAATGCGCAAAGCAAATAAGGAAAAACAAATTTTAAAAAAAAATGACGAAAGGAGATGGAACGAAACGGAACGAAACGAGACGGCGAAAAAAAACTATATACCAACTAACCCCTGAAGATTATCGAGCTCGTCGACCAATTCCTGGTGTTCCTTCTCGTTGTTCTTCATGGTATTGTACCTCTCGACGTATTTCTGCGTCCTCTTGTAAACGTCGTTCAATTCCTCGTCCCTGACGAGTGCGCTCTGTGCGGTCATTTGCAATATGACCGCGACCTGCGCGTTCGATAATATCTGCACGTCGTCGAATTCCGTACCGAAGCGCAATTCGGCGGCATTCTCGACCGACGACATCGACGTCCCCGTCGTCGTCGTCGTCGATGGGACCATCGCGCCGTTCGATGATGACGACGACGTCGTCATCGTGGCGGGAATGGCGGAGGGCGACGAGGACGACAGGTACGTCGTGCCGATGGGACGACGTTGGCGCGTGCCGTCGGTGGTGGACGAGGACATTATGATGTGTGTGCTCTTTTTCCTTTTAATGGCGGGCGCGGGGGGGGGGGGGGGGGGGGGGGGGGGGGGGGGGGGATGAGGGGTCCTTTCGTGGCCTGATAATATTATACTATTATATATATCGTCTAAAACGAACGGTTTACTTGGCGGCGAGTCCACGCTGCTATCAATAGTAACCTTTATCTATTATTTATTTTATGTTGATCCACGCGTTCACATAATATAATAATAATATTATGATGTGTCGCGACCTCGTCGGCATGCGGCGCGGGCTTTTTCAGGTGGTGTTTTTGGGACGGGTATAGCGGACCAACGACAGACCATTCTCTTTCACAAAATAATAATCCACTTCTCACAAAATTATTAGATAATCAATCACATCAATAAAAATAATAATTATGATCCGTGCGAGCGACCCCACGCCACCACCACGAGCGTTTATGTCGCATATTCCATTACGATGCCTCGCGACGATCCTGACATTGGCGATGATGCCATCGCCGTCGTTATTTCGGGGCGTCGGCGATGGTCATTCCCTCGCTTGTGCGTTCCCCCTCCCCCCCCCCCCGACCAACCCCCCCGTCCCATCGAGGACGTCGAGTGGTAGTCGTCGTCACTCCCGTCAACGTCCACGATGCGGCGTTCATCATCGTCGTCGTCGTCGTCGATTATTATCATTATCGTCGTCGTCGTCGTCGTCGTCGTCGTCGTCATTCGTCTCGAATGACCGTGACGACGTCGATGTGACGGGGGGGGAGACCGAGGTCGCGATGACGACGGAACATCATGTCGATCGCGCATCGTCGTCGCGTCTCCTCGCGAGGTCGTCGTTTCCCCCCCCCTCGTCGTCGTGTCTGCGGCGATGGTCATCATCAATACCCTCCTCCGCCCCGCCGAACGAGGATGATGCGACGGTCGAGGCACGACACGACCAAATCGGCAGGCGGGCATCGTTGACGTGGATGATGCTATCATCCTCCTGCCCCCCCATCCTCGCGGCGATGGCGTCGTCATTCGCGATCGTCGCGTCGAATCCGAGGACCGCGTCGGCATCGTCGGGCCTATTCCGTCCGAATCCGCTCACGAATCCCATATTGGAGAGGTTGCGCGTGTGGGATCAGGACGAGGCGGATAACATCGTCTACGGGGGGGAATCGGCATCGCCGAACGTTCCATCGTCGATATTATTCGACACGTACTACGTCGACCTATTGCAACCGATATTGGACGTGGAGCGGAACCTCGACGGGATACGCTCCATCCTCGATACGAGGACGAGGGGGGGGGGGGGACGGCGGGAGGGAGGGAGGACCTCGGACGACGTCCCGGGCGCGCTCGGGGGCGTGAATGCGATATTGTCGGATTCGAAATTCGACGCACTCGCGTTCAAGAGAGCCTTCAACGCGTTCGCGGATAACATATATTACACGGATCCCGATAGGGCGAATTTATACCTTGGCGGCGGCGCGTTGCCGGGGAATAGTCAGAGCATGGCGTACCTGCTTAGGAATGAGATATTAACGAACATCGAGGATATGAGGGCCGAGGTTACGTATCTCGAGAAACAGGCGAGGAAGATGGGCGAGGAGGGAGCGGTGGATGGTGGCGGCGGTGGTGGTTTTGGTGGTGGGGAGGGAGACGTGGATTTAGACGAATTGCGTCGACTGTCCGAGTCGGCGAACGATGGGATGAAGAAGTACTTGGACCTAATCCCGCCGACGGAGCTCAAGGCGGCGAGGGCGAAATTCGCGTCGAGGTTATAAAAATGATGGTAACGTTAATAGCGGCGATGAGGATACGGCTGAATGGCGAATTTCGGCGTATCGTGTGAATCGTTTCATGTCTGAAACGCAAGCCATGGGCCGTTGAAGGAGGAGGCGGGGGTAAGGATGTTCGATCACGGGACTGCGTCGAATAGGAGTGAAGTCGTTAGAGTCCGAACGACGCCATTTGAGCATCATCATTCGTGATCCGTTTGCTTTACATATGATAACCTGACACTCTGTCGATGAAATAACGTTCACCCTCGCTTTTGTACGTGGTCCATGTATATATGTACTTCGTTGCAATCTCAACTCTAGTAGATGCAAGGGCGAAAAGACAAATTTATTCAAGTAAGATATTCCCACATCACTTCACCTTCCTCTCATCTTCCACGACGACCAGTCCAGGCACCGTCTCTCCATGGGTACAAGACTTTTTGGACACCTGAGCGTCCCAGGGCCAGAGAACATCGGTAAGTTGAATCAGCAGAAACGCACATAGTACGATACTTTGCATTGCCCACGCCTCGTTCAGAGCGTAGCCGGTGGTGTCCAATGCCGCCCGAACTAGAACAATCAGGCACAAGCCATTGCCAACGACGCTGCATTGACCGAACCAGCGCAGTCGTTCATTCGATCGGTCGAAGGCCAGAGCTTCGAGCGTCGAGCAGACATAGGACATGCCCAGGGCTCCTAGGACCCGGGTGTGAAAAACTGCCAAGTCATCGATGGTGTTGTCCGGCATTGTCGTTCGACGCCAAAGGGCCATGGCGTGTCCGGGATCGGCATAATGGGGATCCACGATGTTCATTATGTAGGCGGGCGCCCAAATGAGCATGACGAGGAGTTTGGCAATGCGCGGCCAACTAGCCGGGGTGCGCTTCATCTTGTCGGATTCGGCCTCGTTGACACTCGCAACCAGGAACCACAGCATGTATCCGAAGAAGTGACCGGCGAACACGCCAATCACGGGGAGGTTTAGGTAGGGATTGCCATCGGCCTCGACGACGGCCGCGTGACCATATACCAGGGTGAGGAAGATGTGAGCGTAGAAGCACGTGCGCAGCATGTCGTTCTTTTTCATGGGGTTGTCGACCATTAAGATGCAGACGGCGAGGGTTAGGAGGACAGCTCCTATCATGTTGGCGACAATCGACGTGATCGGATCGAGGTGGTCCGATTCGACGGCCGTCTTGCGAACTGGGGTGATGGTCTTGAGAATGCCATCGACCGGGTTGAAGAAGAGATCAGGAACCGCAAAGAGGACGAACCCCAGGAAGAAGTACTCGACAGCAACGATCGAGGTTATGTCTAGTTTCATGGTGCTATTTATGGCCTAAGTATAGTTGATAATGAAAACAATGCAACGAGAACAGCAGGGTATCATAGCGTTCCGCCTCCTTGAATTGGGAGCGATTCCACGCCACATCGAATCATCGTGAGGTGGGATGAGTTCGCGTCTGTCACTTTGTCTGGGGATCGGTGTTCCCATTTTTCAATTGGGAAGATAGATTTTAACTTCCCGCCGTATTTTCACTCACATGAGTGTGCGCATGCATTTGGTGTAACGTCGATGACCTCGTCTCGTCTCCACTTGCGATGACCAAGATAGCAACCCTCGCGAGGACCGCCGTCACCGCCACCATTGCCAAGCGCACGGTCGGAAGAGTCTCTCTCGCTCCCGTCTCTTCCTATACAGCCTCGTCCTCTCCTCCATCCGATGCCGAGGCGGCGGCAACAATTGCGAGGGAGGATCGGCATGCAGTCGCCAAGTCCAAGCTTAAAGCCTTCCGACGGATCGTCAACGATAGGGTCTCCGCACGTAGATTCCTTCCGGATACGCCCGTTCCCGACGCCGTTTGGAATGATATTTTGCGCATGACGAGGGTGAGAGCGCTCGCTGTATTTACTTCCCTATTATTTGGCGGGCATAATCAATGCATCGACGTTTTACGCAGCGAGGGGGCGAATACTCGATCCGCCATTTATCTCACGTCGTCACTCGTTCGAATTTTTTTCTGTTACCAATTGGTCATTCTCTTATCAATATGCATGTCACGCCTATTCGTCATCGGTCGGTTTCACATCCATCGCGCGTGTAAATTCGAATGCACGTAAAACGAAACGACAATCCAAACATTCGCGCCACCCACTATCAACAATACTTCCAACAACACACACGCTACACAAATAATCGTTTCCCCATCTTCCCTCGGATGAAATCTGAAACGGCGAGGATGCGCTCCTCCTCCCCGCGAAAAATCGAAATCGATTAATTGACAAAAAAAAAAGACCGCGCCGTCGGGTTTCAACCTCCAGCCCACGAGCGTCATACTCCTGCGCTCTCCCGCAATCAAGAGAACTTTGGCCGAACACGCCATGCTGGGCGTTGGGAACAAGTACAGGACGATAGATTCGAGCGGGATTGCCATCTTCTGCGCGGACCTACGACCGGGCATGCGAGTTCATCGTATACACGAGCTGGAGCGGGAGGCCGGTACGAGGGAGGACGGGTACATGTCCGTCATGAGGGTGGCCAGCACGTTCCTCACGGGGGAAGGAGGATTTGGAGGAGGAGGCGGAGGCGGTCGACTTTCCGCGTTCGCCAAGCGCATGTTCACGGATGCGCTCAGCCCCGTCCGACCAATGCCGACGATGGAGGATGTCGGGATGTGGAGCTACAAGAACGCGGGCATCATTTCGCAATTGTACACCATGGCGGCATCCGCACACGGCCTATCGACGTGCATGATGGAGGGGTACGATGCTCGGCGCGCGATGGAGATACTTAGGGTCCCGCACGAGAGATACGGGCTGCCGATCATGGTTGCGACGGGGTACGAGTACGGTGCGTTGCCGGCGGTGCATGCTGATACGTTGGGAGGGAAAGACGACGAAGAAGAGGAGGAGTACGATCACGAACGATGTGGTAGGACTCCGCGGTTGGGGATGAACGAAACATTCTTTGGGGATACCTTCGGCGAGCCATTGGATTTTCTACTTAATGACATCACGCCGTTGGAAAGTGAGACTGCAACATAAATAAGAGCATGATAGCTAATTTTCGATACTGCACTATCATAAAATGTGGAAACAAATCCCTACACCAAATGATGTTTGGTGGAATGAATCTATTCTCGAGGAGTGCCAACTGTGCGTGGAAACTTAGACAGACTAATAATGGCTTATATTTTGCTATGCAATGTGGATAAATACAAACAACCAGGAAACGAAAGAAATGTTGCCTGAATATATCCCCTGCGTGTGTGGGACAATCTCCATGATTGATGGATATCTAGGGATAAAATCGATGGGCATGGTTACTGCCGCAGAAACTAAATAATTAGAAAAATACAATTGCGTCTTCTCTCAAACAAGTTATATGAAATCTAAAAACTCTACATGATCCTCCCGAAAAAAATATGCCGCCCAATACTTCTGAGTCATTTGAATAGAAGAAGAATGAAGACAGTGGTCGACACACGGCGCAAAAGAGGTTTCAATTCTTCATGAAAAGGTTCAGGGAAAGCCCAAATAAACGACAATCAGCCCCAGGCCACACGACAGTTTAGGCACGCTCACCGCGGATGCGACGAGCGAGCTGGATGTCCTTGGGCATGATAGTCACACGCTTGGCGTGGATGGCGCAGAGATTGGTGTCCTCGAAGAGCCCGACGAGGTAGGCCTCGGAGGCCTCCTGGAGGGCCAGGACGGCTGTGCTCTGGAAGCGAAGGTCGGTCTTGAAGTCTTGCGCGATCTCGCGAACGAGGCGCTGGAATGGGGCCTTGCGGATCAAGAGCTCAGTAGACTTTTGGTACTTGCGGATCTCGCGAAGGGCGACGGTACCGGGGCGGTAGCGGTGAGGCTTCTTGACGCCTCCGGCGGTGGGGGCGGACTTGCGAGCGGCCTGAGTCGGATAGAGAGGAGGGGGGGAGAAGTCAACGAAAAATCAGAACACAATAGTCGGTGAGTTGTGGAATGTCTCCGCGACAAATATTAAGTTACGTTTGCTCCGGCGCTTACCTTGGTCGCGAGCTATGGATCACGAGGAAGGATGGAAGTGTGCGGCGTGTTATCGAGGGAGGGGGAGAGGGAGAGAAAGGGATTGGGGGCCATTGCCATCGTTCGGATGAGTGAAGAGCGTGGACTGGTACTATTCCTACGTACAAATCGGCGATTGCCACGCTTCCAAAAAAAGGCAGCACCACACAACAACAACGACAATTGCTATCCTCCGCCCCTACCGCAGCGACCGAAACGCTGCAATCATGGCGCCCTCTATCCTTCGACGACTTCGGGATGTATTATCGTAGATCTGAATTCCTCACCTGCTTGCGGGGGGCCTTTCCTCCGGTGGATTTTCGGGCGGTTTGTTTGGTGCGTGCCATGGTTGAATATGTTGCGGCGAAGCTAGTGTTTTTTGTTAGAGGGCCTTTCGCTCTTTCCAACTGAGCGAATTATGGCAGTCCCGGGGAACAAAAAGGTGTTTTCTACCTACCTAGAGATAGGTAGTCGCGCGCCAGAACAGGTCCAAGATACTTACCGAACACATACAATACAAAGAGTTGTTGACACGGATCTTTTTTGCAAAAAAAAGAAGGCCAAAAAAACATCATGGAACAACACACAGAGCACAAGCGAGTGACGTCTCAAAACTCACAGCATGAGCAAAATTGGTGGTGCCGCCAGAGTGATGCCGTGGCTATCAACAAGTTCGCCATTGCGGGTGCAAAAAAAATGGGGGCATTTGGTGTTAAAAAAAGACAGGTAACTTAATTAGGTACTACCTAGAGAAGATATCCTTTTAAGGTAAATTTCATTTTACGAAATATGATGTGCCTACATACTTAGGAATCAATTAAATGAAAACGATGAAAAAAAATAATATGAAGTTAGTGATGAGTCCATTTCAGGAAGCACTCACACATCATCATCACATTTGTTTCAACGCGCAGCTCTCACACTTCACGATTCATAAATCATATCATCCAAAACTTTCAACATGCCAATCGAAAAAATGCTGTACCTAACCCTGCTCCTGGCAAACCAATTCAGCGATGGATCCGCCCGGCCTTTATTCCTCCGAAGACAGCTAGGGATGGTAATATGCACCGAGGAACAATGTCGGGACAGGTTTACAACTATGAAAGAATCCGGTTACCTTACGGGCGATTATTATTCCTATGGCGATATTCCAACGAAGGGATGCTTCATCAAAGACGAGAACATGTACTTTGGAAATGGTGGCACGGCCGCTGAGATGAACAGTTCTGACTTGAATGGGGTTCAGGAGCGTGTTTGGTGCGACGCGACCGCGACATCATCGATTGAGGAAAGATCGGGCAATGATGGATATTGCCTCACACTGGAGGAGTGTGAGGAGAAGTTTACAATGATGAAAGAGAGTATGGTAATCCAAGGCTACTTCTACGCGAGCGAGGAATTTCCAACGAAGGGTTGCCTCATGAAAAATGATAACGTCTTCTTTGGAATTGGCGGCACGGACGACGAGATGACCGTTTCTGAACTACCGGGGGTGCAACTTCGCGTTTTATGCGATGGTACATCGAACAGACCTCAGTCATCATACATCGAAGGCGGGGAGGACGACGGGAATGAATCTGGATTCTGGTCTTTAAACACAATTATCGGGGTTGCCGTCGGTGGGGCAGCTGCGTTGCTCATTCTCATCATCGGGCTAAGGCGATTAAAAAGAAAGGGCTGAAGGTGTTTATAGGCGGGACTTCACGCGCATCCGCTCTTTTTCCATTTATTCTTTTCATATCCACTCGCACATTATCCAATAAACTTCCGTATTTGGATTTATATCATTATGCCAAGACAACTTGTACTACTTCTACTTCACAAGACGTCGGTAGAACCAGGAGACTACCTCGCTATTCCCTTCCAGAGCATCAATCTAATCGTTTTCACATGCATCTTTAGCAGTGTCGAACGAGTTTTGGTAATCAGCTACAGATCTCAGAGGCCTCTAGGTCTTGGCCTCTGTGGTTGGAAAGTGAACAAGTTCAATAGTTAATGGTGTTTCAGCGTGACAGGGGGCTCAATTTTTTTTATCAAGCTTCGTTTGATCTAATCATTTCATTTGTAATTAGTTTTTCAAGTCAAAATATATTTGAGTTACAGTGATAGTAGCTAACATGTGATGATGAGATTCCAAGTTTCGCCCCTCTAATCATATGGCAATCCTATACACCCCGGTCATTCCATTTCAAACCATTCAGAGTGGACGCGATCGAAACCGTCATCCTCACTCTTACACCCTCTTGATCTCGCCGTCGGGTCCGATATGATACTTCCCAGGCTCGTTTATGATTATTTCCATGACCTCGTGCTTCTTCATGGTATACCCTCGTATAGCGACTTCTTCGGGAACGTCCTCCCCTTCGCCCACTTCCACGATCTCGTAACCTTTATTCCGCACCACCAACCCGTCCACCGTCACATCGCAATCGTGCCCCGTGCGTATAACTAAGGCACCGTCCAAATCCAAATTCTTCACCCTAAGACCCTCCCCCTCCAGCACCAACGATGACCGTTTCGAAATTCTGTTACCCTCATCGATCTTGTCCATTATCTCGCGTTGCGTGATGGCGAATCCTGGACACAAGATGACGCGCGGCCCAGGCGTTACTGGGATGCCTGCGACGGACACGAGTTCGTCCTCCGTTGTGATGTGTATGTCCACCCCGGCGTACTTCAGCTTGCGCTGATTCTGGATGTACTTGTCCGATTCGGCGGAGGACATAGTGCCCGGTGCCTTCCCTCCCTTCTTGACGTCTTCGACACCGGCGGCCAACGAGTTCTAAATTGCATGTTCAAGCACGTGGTGGTATGAGGGAAGCTGACGACTGTCTAAAAAGAAGGTGGGCACAGGATGTCTCAATAAAGGGCACATTGCCCGGAACTAACCTTGGCAGGGCTGAATGTGAACCAACGATCGAACATGGTAAATCCGATCCTGGCCTCGCTGCCCATCTCCTTCTGGAAGAGCTTTGGGATGTCCTGCATCATGCACTCAAGCCTCGTCGGCTTCTTGAATTCCGTCCGCGCCCTGTCATCCTTATACTTCGGGTTGACGAATTCCACCACTACGCCCTGGTCCTCGCCCCCGAGCGTTTTGGCGTACGCATCCATCTCGATCACAATGTTGTTGGCGTTGCCCGGGAAAGGGGAGTATCCGGTCTTGGGATCAGGAACGTCGCCCTTGCGATCGCCTTGAGACGAGAGGAGGGGATCGAGCTGGTTGTATTCGACATTTATAACGAGGCTCTATATATTTATCCCGGGGCAATTGAAAACAAAAAGCGAACCGAGGTCGTTCGCATTAGAAAACGGGGGACGAAAAAAAAAAGGGCGAAACTGAAAAGCTGATCCATCGCTAATCGTCTCACCTTTTCCGGATCCGTCTTGTGCCTGTATTAGGTATATGTACACGTGGGACGGAGAGTGGGGGGGTGAGAGGTGAAGGTGAGTCGTCGACGAAAACAGCGTCGTCTCATCCCGACCGAAAGGGGGGTGGGGGAGGGTAAATTCGGAATAGAACGAATCGAACCAAAAAAAAAAGGCACCACGCGTCCGAGGAAACCAAAAAAAAAGGAATACAAACGAACGACGCCTCGCAACACTCACTCCAACCTGGCGATGGCCCCGGCCGCCTCCCCCGCCAATCTCGGTATGCATATGCTATTCATGTGAAATCCCTTGGCGATGCTCACGCCCAACGTCGGTAATATGCTATTGATGACCAATGCGTTCGTATCCTGGAGGAATATCACGTGATTCACTTTGTGCCCCTCCTTCCCCCCGTCGTCGTCGTCGTCGTCGTCGTCGTTTTCCCTAGACCATTTCTCGATAAGTCCCGACTTGTACAATAAATGATGTACATCGCCGTGTCCGTGGGGCTTCGTTTCGATCTTCCACCTGTCCTTCATCGATAACGACGCATCGACGTTTATCAACGCCGCGACCTTATCCTGCTTCACGATCGTTATCTGACCATCCTCGAAGCCGAAGTTGTCATTGTCCCTAAGGAGCTTGCGCGTTAGCGGATCCGTATCATCGCTCGTCATTATCGCCAATGGTATTTTCACCGCCATGATGGCCTCGTCGGATCCGCCATCGGCCCTCAAGCGCTCTCGCGCCATGCGCTGCATAGCCAGGATGTACTTGCAGTAAACCTCGAGGTAGCACTTGTTCGTAAGTAAGTTAGTCTCGAGCCCGAGCTTGATGCCCGAATATCCCAATCGTTCGCCGAGTCCTCCCGCGACCAATACGAACGCCGTATTGCCAATGCCCCTCAGACCGATTTCCTCCGCCATCGCGAACGTCATCCGACCCGCGTCGTAATCGCCATCGTCGATCGACGTGTCGTAATACGAAAGGGACTCGCCGTCGGGCACATAAGCCTCGTAATCCTCGAAGGGATTGGATCCCAATGACGATTCCAGGAGGAGGCGCTTGGCCTTGGTGAGATACGCGGGCAATCCGCCGGGATAGGATTCGTCAAGATCGGCGATCTTTTTTATGTTATATTTTTTTTTTTTTCGATCGGGTCGGTCGGTCGGTCGAGAGCGTTCGTTTCGTTTCGTTTCGTTTCGTTCCGTTCCGTTCCGTTCAATTCCATTCCGTTGCATTCCGGGGGGGGGGGGGGGGGGTCCGTTTTTCGCGATCAATTACGAATGTAATATTCCGACCGACGATTTTCGATGGATTGGGCAAATAAATAATGACGACGAAAAAAATTAAAATGACGATGGACGACAAATGACGAGAATAATGAACGAACGAACGAACAAGCGATGTTCGCCGGTGTGACTCGCCGGTCAATGAGGAGGCGGAGGGGAGGAAGGGGGGAGAAAAACCTCGCAAATATATATATATATATATATATATAACTCACCTGCTCCGCGAGGCTCATCTTGCCCTCGTCCTCCGTACCCCTCTCCGGCCAATTGCCGTACACGTGTACCTGACTTTGGTACGTAGCATCGTGTCCAATGAGACGCGATAATGCCGCCCTGCCCCGATCGCTCAGTAGGTCCCAATTCGATGCGGATATGAAGTCGGACGGCGAGGATGATGATGATGATGATGATGATGACGATGATGATGTCGTCATCGTGACCCCCTCCTCGACGGACGACATCGTCATAGACGACGATCCGGGGGTTGGCACCAGTCTCCCCCCCCCCACCCCGCCGCCGCCGCCGCCACCGCCGCCACGTGCGATAATCGCGAAGTCCAGGACGGCACGTCGACCACCGCCACGAGGATGAGCCACGGTCTGGCGGGGGGGGAGGAGGGAGAATCCCCTAGCCAAGGCGACGATATCGCCCCCGAAGACCACGAGGACGACGAGGGATGATGATGGCGTTCGCATCGTCGACCTTCTTTTCTGTTGGTGGTATAATGTATTAAAATATATATTATGTGCTCGGGGGAGATGAGACCTCCGATCGACAGGCGACCCTACACTCTACACAATAATAGTAAGAATGATATATTATGTTCACGGGGGAAAACGATGATCATGATATTTAATAATAAAATAATAAATATGGTGAAGTAAAATAAATACAACTTCAATATATTTTGCTGTGACGTGTGTGTGCGTGGAGATAAAATAAATAGGAGTGTGTAAAAGTGTAGGATGAAAAATAATAATATCATTATTCAGTGCAGGCAAATGCATTTTCTCTAGGTACCACCTTACAGCTGCTGATAATGGAGCGATCCCAAAATTAAATTTGTGTTTGTGCAACACTTAAAAATCGCCAA
>JALLPB010000904.1:0-20932 GCA_036939975.1 Cyclostephanos tholiformis | reverse complement strand
AGGAGTATTAGTAGAATGAATTTCATAGTGGTACGATAGTTCATAATTTACACATTAGTAACATACTTTTCACTGTGTAACAAAATATAGTGTAACATATTTTAGGGGGCTTCCCCCTCATTTCCTCGCCCCGCCCCCGCCGCCCGGCCAAAAGAACGTTATGGCGCCGATCGATTCAAAAAATAAGCTCACAATTTCCAACGACAGAATCATGTTTCTCAACTCTAATAATTGCAGGCGACACTCATCAACCCTACCCAACCTCTAATGAAATTATTATGGATAAACAATCAAGTGGCATACTAATGGTGAGTAGAGCGTGGGTGGAGAGGACACACACACAGAGAGATAAAATGGCAGAGTCTACATATCTTCTTCGTCATCTTTGTTGTTAGTACTATTGTTTCTCACAAAAATCATGTCCGCGCACGCGCACATCATGAGCAGCAAACGCCGTCCAAATCGGGGCGGGCGTTCGGAACCCGCCTATCGGCGAACAGTCCTCTGCCTCTCCAATCGCAACGGGAGCAGCAAAAGCTGCTGCAGCAGCATCCATCCTTGTCCAAATCGGCGAAGAAGAAGCGGCTCGAAAGCATTAGCGAAACAGCGACGAGCGGTAAAAAGAAGAAAGAGACGAGGCTCCAGTCTCAGCAGGATTCAGGCAATCATGCAGTTGCGGAGAGAAATTCTGGAGCGTCTGCGTATAAGCCCACTCCTACGACGACGGCGACGACGACGAGCATTGACCGCGGAGGAATACGTTCGACTGCTGCCACTACTCCTGCTTCTACGCTGCAAGCAGCGGTCGCAACTCCACTATCTACTCCTGGAAGTGGTGCTGTGCAAAGAGGAAAGAATTTGATGCACCATTTCAACTGTTCTTCGCCATCAATTGACAACGATTATCACGAGGTAGTGGCCGGAAGACGAATGAGGGACTTTTCCAGTCCAGGAAAAGGAGGAGACGGACTTGGAGAAAAAGATGTTCCTGCCACTACAGCCATCGCCGCTTCTTCTTCCTCTTCCGCCTCTTCTTCGTGGAAGGAATTCACTCGTCACTCACATTGGCAGGGAGACAATGTAGGTGATGGTGGCAAGGGGTTTACTACACCGCTATCCACCTACCACCAATCCACTAATGTCGGCATATCGACGAAATCGGGGTTGGAAACATCATTTTCATCATCATTATTGTTTTCGCATTCTAAAGCAACCAGTGATGACGCTGCTGTCGTAACCAACTCACTCTTGTACCCTCCAACTGAACAACACCTGAAAAAAATTGCAACAACAAAGTCTTCATCAACTTCTTCTAAGAAAAATTTATTTACATCATCTCAATCATATTCATCACTGCGATGGCCTACTGCATCATCATCACTACCATGTATAGCTTCATTATCAGGTCTGTCTATATCATCTGCAAATGTAGGAGCTGAATCAGCCGTAACCTCCTCTCCTTCCGCCGAAGAAGAAGCAACAGTCCTATTAATGTCAGATTTGACGTCGAAAATACCCTCTGAATTATCGATTGGACCATCAGAATACGCCATTCAATTCCCAGCAGGACAGAAATCGTTGCATTTGGAATTTGAGCCGGTGACGCAGATGTCAGGAAGGATGACGGGATGCGGCATCGCAAAGATATTGCCAGAATTTTTCGAGAAGTTGAAGTCTAATGCCATTAGGTATCTTCGTGAGCCTCTTTCTCGTGATAGCAGTGGCAATAGTGTCAGTGTCAATGATGACCGAGGGGGAGGAATCAAAGTAGGAAAAGGAAGATCAGCAGCAAATGAAGAGCCATCAGAATCAATGATACAAGTCAACGATCTTGTCGTATCCATAAACGGCATATCTGTCCTTTCCCGCAAGTACGATATTATCATGGAGCTGCTGCATCACGAGCAATTCCATAACGACGATCGGATTATCGTATTCCGTTCCATCGAGAAACTGTGGCGCAGTCGTAGTAACAGCTATAGCCATCAATTCTCAAGTAGGACAATGCGTCATCTGCGCACAGGGAAGAGGATTGCCACGGCGTTGAATGATGATGTCATGTTGACGGAAGATGGCAGTGAATTGTTGCTGCGCACATGGGTGGAGACTCCAACCCAGGTTTCTGTAGCTCGGAATAGAAAGAATAGATTTGTGGATGGGGGAGAAGGTGAAAATGTTACCTCCACCGATGAAATGGCCGTCAACGAAGAATTAGCGGCAGCATTTACGCCGTCGTCCCAAACGAATACTTCTATTAACGGCACAAAGCCACCACCGATAATAAACTCTACCATCAGAATGCCTGCTTTGGGCAGTAGCAGTGTGACTTTAGGTGGAGTCGATGATATCGTGACGGTGGTAGGAAGTCAATCATTCCCATTTTCACCTTCCAATGTCAAGAGAATATTGCAATCAAGGCCAATAAGCGGCGGCAGCGATGGTGGAAGGATTGCTTATTTCTCTCCATTGACGACAAAATCATCAGCGGTATTTAATATGAAGAAAAGAAGTTTATGCAAAAGCAGCAGCGGACAACAACATCAGACTCTCGATGTACGACTGGGCGATCATAAACATGGAAATGGATATAATACCAGCCCCTCTTCATCGTCTCACATGATGGAACGCATCGGCAAAGCCCTAATGGGAAAAGAAATTCCGGGCGACATGGGAGCGGACTTTGAACACTCCTTACGTTTAAAAAAGGCAGTGATCGAGGAAATAAAGTATGCTTACTTCCTTCTTTTGATTGGAGAAGCAAGGCAACGTTCGGTTGATACAAGGCAGGATCGTAAGAGTAGCGAATTAGCTTCGAAGGATGTTTTGAATCAGAGCCATCACCAAGAAGTAGCAGCAGTGGTTAAAGTAGTAGGATCTGCTACTGCTACCGAATCGTCATCACTAAATGGTCAGACAATCAATTTATCGCCAGATTTGACTGACTCTTTCAATGAGAGTAAAGGGCAAGAGAGAAATTTTAGAGACTCGCAGGCACGGATATCCGACTTCATTTCAAGGTCGGCTACGGAGAGGGCAAGTGGTTGTGTTTGTGATGCTGAACAAGTATGTGCCCTCAAGGAACGGGTTTCATCCGAGGAGCAAAAGGCCTTTGATTGTAAGAAGAATCATGCGGCCATCGTCACAAATTTAGAGCAACGTATCTCCGCCATAGAAACGGAACGTGATGATGCGCGTCTAGAGCTGGAGAAGGTTCGATTGGTTATGGTCAGGGCTAAGAGTAGTGCCGATGCAATATTGACAGCTATGGATGAAGAGAGATCGAGCTTTCAACGTGGTGAGACAACCCTTGTGAAAAAGGTCTGCAGTCTTGACGAACTTGTGACGGTGAAAGTTGAAAAGGCTGCCGACAGCCGCAAGTCCCTCATTGTAGTAGAATCAGATCGAGAGGTTGAGCTTTTAGAGCCGGCAAGGGAACGGTTAGCCCAACCTGTTTTGGTGACGGAGCTGGCCATTTGTCAGGTTAAATCCAGTCAAGGAGACGCTATTCATGCCGAACATATTAGCGACCTCAAGGAAAGGCTTGGATCTGATCGAGAGGAGGCATTTCGAGAACTGAAGGAGAGACAACTTGTACTATCAGGCGCAGAGTCTATAAGTGATCAGCTCAATGTCAAAATAGACTCGGTGCTAAATGATGCTGTTACCATGTCTCTCAGCTCGAAATTGCATGATGAATTACGAAGCTTGTATGCCACGAAAATCAAGAACAGTCAACTCCTAACTGAAATTGAGAAACACATTGTCAGGTACAAAGTTATGGAGTCAGAGAAGAAAAACTTTGAGGATAAGTTGGAGCGCGTCACTAGCGAAAAGGAAGTAGCCGAAGGACAGCTACGAGATTTGAACGAGAAGCTTGAGAGGCTCGCGGAGCAGGTAGTCATGTTATCCGAAGAGAAAAATGAGTTGGAAATGAGAGTTGGGAAGACTACAGCCGATTTATACAAGGCCGAGGAAACTGTCGAACAACAGCGGCTGCACTTTCATCAGTACGGTGGATCTTGCAAGGAAATGATTCGCTCTCTCGAAAAACGTCTCGAAATTGAAGTTGAAAAGCTGAACGTGGCTGAGAGCGAAGCTTTGCAAAGCAAGGAGTTGTATTTTGATCTCCAGCGTGATTTCCTATCATTAACGAACTCCGAGACAGAACTAAAAGACCAATTAAACTCATCAGAGGGGTACATCCAACAATTTAAAAAGGAACGAAAGCTCAATGAAGTATCAGGCGAATCAATTGAAATTGAACGAACTGAACTAATAAAGCGCATTCGCAGTTTGGAGCTTGAGAACTCAGAAGAAAAAGCACTCAAATCAGAGGCGAAACGAGAGGTCCAATCATTGACATCAGCTCTCAAATCAGCTCGTTTGAAATGCGAAATCGAATCACGTCTAACTGAGAAGGAAACGATGACAAATCTGCTGAAGTCAGAAATCGATGNGCGAAATCGAATCACGTCTAACTGAGAAGGAAACGATGACAAATCTGCTGAAGTCAGAAATCGATGTTCTGAAAGAGAGAGAGCGTGATCTAACCGGTCGATTGGAGCTATCCGAAGAGTGTAATGCCACTTCTCGCAACGAACTTCAGACAAAGCTAGCCGAGTTCAAGGCTGATTCCGTCGAAAACAAGGCCCTCATCGCTGATCTGCAATCTAAGTTGGATTCCGCAGACAGGTCTCTCGTCGAGGCGAATATCAACATCCAGAGTCTTGAGCAGGATTGTTCGTGTTGGAAGAAGCAGGTGAATGACCTTGAGTTATTACTGACAAATGCAGACCAAGATAACTCTCAGCAGAAAGATGAAGTCCAATCTTTGACCATAGAGCTGACAGGTTTACGACGTGAAAAGGATTTGCTGACTGATGATATGAAATCGAAAGAGACCGAGATTCTCATGTTAAACGATAGAATGGGCGATCTTTCAAATCAGCTTGACACAGTCTCCCGTTTGAAAAGCGAAATCGAATCACGTCTAACTGAGAAGGAAACGATGACAAATCTGCTGAAGTCAGAAATTCATTATTGTGGGCAGACTTCCGAAGTATTAACAAACGAGAATAGTCATACTACAATAATTTCTTCTCTTAAGATGAAAGACGCCGAAATCCATTCATTACGATCTCAACTGCGTGAAATGAAAACCATATTTGAGGATCTTAATATTGGCTTCAGAAAGGCAGAAGCACAATGTCAAAGCCTAATTGATAGCCACAAAGTTCGAGTGGATGAACTTCTGTCGCGTAATAATGAGTTGACTGCGTCTGTTGAGAATCTTTCTGCTCATGTAAAAAGCATCGAAGCCAAATCACGCAGAGATAAACTATCTCACGAAGTCACTCAAAGCCAGCTTTTAAACGATATTCGCGACCTACGGAATTCAGTCTCTGGCAAGAGTATAAAATATACTCACTTGGCCAACAAGCTCAATGATAAAAATTCTGAGTTCCTTAATGTTGTGAGTGAGAATGAGTGTGGGTTTGAGACAATGACTTTGGCTGTCAAGTCGATGGAGCAAGAGATCTGCCACCTGACAAATGAACTTTCATCCGCCAATCAGGCCATAAGTTTGTTACAATCCGAGCGAAGTGCTACTGAGATTTGTTTAACCGCTGACTTGGAAAATGCTCGAAAGCCTTTTGAAGAGGAGAGGGAGCATATGAACGGCCGCATTAAGGGTTTACAAAAGGAACTTACTGACTCTATGGAAGCCCTGCGGCAGCAACGGGAAAGGATTGCAAAAATAGAAGGAATTCATGCTTCAGACATGGTTTTATGGCGCTTGAAGTTATCAGAAGCGAATCAGACTGAGCGAGATCTTCGTGAGCGGATTAATGAATTGACCCATTTGCTCAAAGACAGGCAGATGGTAATTGATAGCCTTGCAGTGGCTAAGAGAGAACACAAGGAATCCTTGTCTGAAATAGCCACATCACACCAATCAAATATTGAGAGAATATATAGTGCTCACGACAGAAAAATAAAAGAGCTTCAGCTCACATTCACAGCGGATCGGGATGCATCAGAACGCAAAGTTGAGTTAGCCATCAACAAGCTATCGCAAGAGACGAAGCAGTTGAATGAAGAGTTGGCGAGGAAAGACAAGGAAACAAAAGCGTTGACATCCATTCAGTCGGTCATTGAGTCGGAGAATGAAAAGATGAAACTTAAAATCCAACAGCAGCAGGACTTACTTTCCCAACTGAGGTACAACTACGAAAACAAAATGAAAAAAATGCAGGAAAGTCTTGAAATCGCCACAACTAACTTGGCGCACGAAAAGTCTTCTCACGAGAGCAAGATACTGTCATTACAGGACATGATTGATGAGAAATGTCTCTTGAATAGAAGTCTCGTTGCCCGCCTTGAAGTAGAATCGATTTTAAGGAAGCGAGATGACAAGTTCGATAAAATATTTGAGACAGTGGGGATAATGAAGAACGCTTGTGACGAATACTGCGCCGTGGACTCAAGCCAGAATTCTGAAACCGATGAGATGCGGATCACATTGAAATCTTGTGAAAAAATGATTACGCTTTTGTCAGTTGACCTTTCCCTGGCGCAAGACGAAATTGTAAGCCTCAAGGCAGAGATTGAATGTGCCAAAGAAATCGGTCAGAGTAAAATCATGTTTTTAAGGGAAGAATACTCAGAAAAATTGTCTGCGCTGGTTGAGAATATAATGAGCGAAAAGGCCTCAGCAGAATCAGACCGGAGGAGCTTTCAATACGCGCTACACCAATTGGCAATTTGCATAGCACACGAAGACCAAGATTTACCAATAGAGGCACTGCCCAAGATGACGGCCCTTTTGAAGCCATTCTCTGAGTCATATCAACAGAAAGTAGAGCATATATTCTCTCTTCAATCCGGATTGCAAAATCTCAATAAGAACGAAAACCATTTGAATGATACTTCAGATCTCGGCTTTTCATCTCCTCCCGGTAGCGTAACAGATATCTTGCCCGCGACCACCCAACGACAGGACGCGCAGTCTACCGAGATAGCGAAGCTTGAAGAGCAATGTTTGCGTATGAAAGAGGAGTTGCGAAAATTCGGTGATATTCAAAATGAACTTAAAGCGAAACAAGACTATGTCACCATGTTAAAAGAATCTAAGATTCGACTTGAGGTCAAGTGCGAAATACTAAAAAAAGAGAACGATGACATACATCACAGATTTGCCGATCTTGAAAAATCTTGCAAGATACTGAGACAACAAAAGCTTACTTCGGAATCGCTCAGAAACGAAGTTGTGACCGCCGTGAATAAGCTTGCTGATATTGTAACCGGTTATTGTGCTGAGCTTGAAGGGTTTCCAAACATCTTGTCGTCTCGACAGAGTTGGTCCGAAAACATGAATTTTGTTGTTCGGTTCATCGCGCATATATCCAAAATGAATCAGAAGTATTTGCTCGAGATTGAGCATATGAGAGAATCTACTCGGCTTACTCACCCCGCACCAATCTCTGGTCAAATGTTAATAGAAGCTTCAACATCAAATGCGAAAGAAAGCAAAGCTTCAGCAGTGTTAATGAACTTGGCGTCCCAGCATTGTGACATACTAGAGGATATAAAAAGCATGAAGAATTCGATAGCGATTGTCATGTCTTCTCCCAAACTATTGACACCGGTGAAACATGGGAGACAGAATGAGGGTCATGCTAAAATGATAAACGATTGTGACGAAGATCTGTACTCCGATTTATTGAGAGCTCATGAACAATTAGAGTCTCTGAGCGCCAAGATTGAATTATTTCAGAAAGATCAAATCCACTGGAAGGAATGGGAAGCATACTTTAAAAGACGAATTTCAGAACTTGAGCAAGAGAATCAGATCATGAAGTCAGCCCCATCAGATCTATCCAAATCGAAAATGAAAGAAACCGGCGCCGTTTTAATCTTTAAGTTTCAGCATCGTTACAACCAGATGGTGGTGCAACGCGCCTTTCAGTCGTGGAGTACGCAAGCCCGCATGTTTCGAGGAGTATGTATTGCCAAACAAGTGGCCAAAGAGCTTGCAAAAACGCGAAAGACTGTCCTTATCCTAAAAACTCATTTCAATAGTGAGAGTCATCCAACAATATGAGAACCTAGACGAATTATGATATGAATATATAAAAGCTACTATTACTATCATGAATTAAATGTACGCCTTGATTTTTTTGAGTGCACACAGTGGTCACATGGAACGGTGGGTGGCACCATCCTTCCACAGCCCATTGATCATCGGAGTGAAGCTTATGGGATCAGATGGGTGGTTTCCTCACCCTCTGCCAAAGATGAGGAATGCCGCTCTTCTATCTCTAGAGACCCTTCCTTTCTCGTCATCTGAGGAGCCTCTGATGGTGTAGACGGCAACGACGACGACTCGCTCGTCACGGCATGCAATGCGCTCGCCGACAGAACGCCGCCATTGACAACTCTAGAGGTAGTATGAACTTGATTTATTATGGTTAATACGTATCTATAGTATCAATTAGTAGGTATTGTAAGTACTATTTTTTATCCTATCGTATCCATTTTTCATTCTTAATCTCGTCCACGAGGGGAGGGTCGGGGGTCTTTTGGTCCACATCATTGTCATCAATCACGTATCAAGACAATCGCACATGTTTTCAGGCTCAAGGGGTGTCTTGGCGCTGGCCTTGACGTCTTCACTCGTCAAAGCGGCATCATATTCTAGTCGCCAAGCAAATAACATTCTCCGCAACGGATCCACTTCCGCTCACTCCGCGAGTGCGAGCGAATACGAGCTGCTGAAGAAATCACGTCCCTTTCGCATCCGTGCTCGGCTTGTTCCTACCAACGACGAGAGGGATGATGCTGTAGGGTCTTATGAGACGTCGAAAATAGTTCATTTTCAGCGGCATGCACAGGGCGAGTATTTGGCCGTTCTGCTTTTTGTATCAGCCAAGCCCGGATTGTTTTCTCATGTCAAAGTCTTTATGTCACGCTCTGGTGTGGATAGGGACGCACAATGCAATTTATAAAGAATGGACGGATAGAACTGGCAGGCCGTTGGACCTGTCAGAAACCGACCCGATGAAGAATCCTCTGCTGTTGCCCAACGTCATCGACTCACCACTAACACCGAAAGGGAGGGATCAATGCGCGGAACAAAGACCCGCGGCCTGCGCATTAGAGGGCGTCGAATTGATCGTTATTAGCCCGTTGGTTAGATGCTTGCAGACTGCTCATATCACGTTCGAGGACCACTTGCCCCATAATACGCCGCGTATGGTAAAATGGATGGCCCACGAGGGGGTCAGGGAGGAATTGGGGACGTTGCTATGCAATAAACGGAGGGCGTTGAGTGAAACGGAACCACTCTTCCCCTGTGTGGACTTCACTCGCGTGCCACATGGCGAAGACGATGTAATGTGGGAAAATCATATCAAGAGAACCGCGAACGATGATGGGATACCCACACGCGAAACGATGGTGGACATGTCGCAGCGTTCTTACGATTTCCTGGTCGATTTTTTGCAGATGCGACCCGAGAGAGAAATGGTCGTGGTTGGACACTCCGCCTGGTTGCTCGCGATGACAAGGGCCGTCTTGGACGTGGACAGCGATGACGAAGGATTAATTACGCCAATGTTCGGTCAGGCAGAGATGAGGAGTATGGAGCTTGTGTTTACGGAGCAACGGTAAGGTCATGAGCTTGTAGAGATACTTGCCGCGCGGGTCGGTACGACTGCTGTATCACGATAAACATGAGAGAATTAAATACCGAGACATGGAGTAACATAAGGACCATGTTCGTGAAATTGTACCATGTGCGTAGGTTTTAGGGATCACAATTATCGACTTTCACCAGGACGAACACCCCCCCCGGAACCTGCTGACGAATTATCAGCATTTCGTCGTCCAAGTATTCCACATCGAAGTACCCGGGGGCATCGTCATTCGTCTTCCTCCTCGCATTGCCACCGCCGCTCGTCATTCCCACGTTGCTGTCCAGGTCCAGACCGGGAACGAGCGCCGCCAGCTCCCTCAGGAGATTACCCGGCCAAGTGAAATCCACCGACAGTGGGGGCAAACCATCCACCTTACGTCCGAATAATTCTATCGGTTGCAGCACCAATCCCTCGAATGACAATCCGACCCTGTTTGACATGCCGGCCCTGGACGAGGCGCGGGTGGTAACCTTCGCGCGTAATAGCGACGGCGGCGATACCGACAATGGTAGCAACGTCTGAACGCGCGGGATGAAGTCAATTATGTTAATCGCCACGGGCGGATTACGAATGTCCTGATAGATGGCGCTCGGCGCTACGTTATGAGGGTGATATTATTATTTTTTCGTTCGGGGAAAAGCGATGGACGAGGCAGGTGCATCAATAATGCAACATCATTGACAAAACACAGATGAAAAAAAAACAGAGATCAACGAATGTCGAAACACCGCGGGGCGATGGAGACAACTTTTATTCTTAATGTGGCACGACCCACGTAAGGGCGGTGCAGATGCATCCACTCACCGGCGAAGGGGGACGCCCCCAATGACACGACGTCGAACGCGCTCGTCCAGATCATGCGCCATATGGCTCTCAACGGAACGTCATCGCCATCGTCCCCATCGCCGTCGATGCCCCTGGATGCTCCCTCCCCCGTGGGGTTGTACGATCTCAATTCCGCGATGATGTCGTCCACCGATCTTCGCGCGGACGTCGTCGCGCCGAATCCGCGATCGTAGGATGCCGCGACGGACAGGAGGCGTCGTTTCAGCCGATCGGCTATGATGCGATTATTATCGACGACTGCGTCCTCATCCTCGTCGGATGGCGGTATCAAATCGTAATCGTCGGGGGAAATTTCGGATGCCTCGTCGGTCGCGGCGGCGGCGGCGGCTCGCGATATCCTCCCATTGTAGTCATCGTAGGCGAGAGATCGCGACCTCCTCACAGCATCATTCATCGATGACGAGCGGTACGCCGTGGGCGTCGGGAGGAATGCATCGGCGGAGTTGGTATCACGCTGTAGCAGCAGTGCCAGGCAGGCCGCGACGGCGATGTGCCAAATCATCTTGGATTCGTGTTTTCGTAGTACATAGTATAATATCATACTTAAGTATTACTATATATTTATTTTGTGTGAAATGCAAGTCGCTCACCTTCCACGAAGGAATCCGATATATTTTAAGTTTCTCGGAGGAACATTCTTCGTCGTGAATGAACGCATCATCGATACGATATGGTACCCCAACGTCGTCATTACATTCAGTAATTGCTCAGGGTTGACGACTCTGACTCTTGGCAAAGAGCTGGAGGAGATAGAGGAGAGGGCATTTAACAGATGCATATCGCTCCAACGCATCTACATACCCCCCGCATCAAGGAAATTGATGACAGCACATTCAAAGGCGGATCTAATCTGACGAATTTGGCGTTCTGCAACAGAGTCGAAGAAGTTTGTGTCCTGCGATGCGATGCGTGAGTGGTGGAATCAGGCTCTTCATGAAAAGTCCCTCAGTACTTATTGCTCCTTATTAGTCCGATGCAGCATTCCATGGCGGTTGGCTCTAGTCCTAGTACGAAGCTTGCAGATCAGTATTTACGATATTCTGAGACGAGAGAATGCTTACTTTGGCTCCATTGATGCCAAGTTTACCGCGTAAGAAAAATTGAGTGAATCTCACATGTTGTTGGACTAGCCATCTGGAAATCAAAAATCATGCAGTAGTTGCGCCGGAACAAAGACCCTATCTCCCCTGACTTGAGAAAGAAAATGTATATTCGTTCTGTCTCGATGGTTACCATTATTGTCCCAAATGTTATATTCTTCCTTTAATTGATGTTGACGATGAATGCGAAGACGTGTTTTTTGTTAATATAACGATGACGATGGCGATGATGATGAGCACCGCTTATGATGACACGATAGAAGATCCAGTTGATGCTGATACCGAGGGGTTGACCATGGTTGATAGTGTCGAGGATGCAAAGTAAGCCACCAGAGTTAGAAGCTCCTCGAAGTCAAATCGCGTATGTAAATAATACAGTGTCGGAATCGAATGTATTAGTCTCATGGGGAGGAATTTTCTTCCTTCCACTCTAGGAAGATGTAATTACTTTATCTCGAGCGGCGAAAAGTAGATTTAGGCTGTGATTTTTTTAGCAGGTGCACAGATACGCAAATACACAAATGACCGGTGCGAAGGTTTGTTTTGTTCGCGAGTGTTCGTTCGTGTATTCGGTTTGTGCGAAATTGTATTTTTTAGCCAAAAATGCGCGAATGCACGGATATTTGTTACAAAATGACCAATTTTTTATTTGTGTATTCGTAATTCTCTTCCTCTTGCTCTCTTCTGGTCGTTCCTGTGGGTGTTTGGCTCACCATGGATCCCCCTCCCGCTGGCAATGCTCTCCCTGCCTTCGATTTCCTGTCTGAGTTTTTGCCGGCACCAGATTTTGGTGAATCATTCAGGTTCGACACGCTCTTCGATCTCGACGAACCCGACGAGTCGCCACTCGTCGGTGGATATGACGACGAGTCATGCTCATTCTCCATTGAGACTTACGTTCGTAATGGCCGGTTAAGCCACCGCCGTCGGAGGAAACGACGGGGTAGCCGCATGTACCGCAAGGAGAGTGTTCTGCTATCGCCATGGTATGTCAACTTTCTTCGCCCGGGAGTCACGCGAGAGTTGACCCATGAGCTGTCCAGTTCAGATCGCTTCGGCGAGTTCCGTTCACTATTTCGGATGAAGCTAGAGAAGGTTGAGGAGCTGACAAATATTCTCGTTGAGCGTGATTTTATTACGGTGCCGCGGTCTCTAAAGTTTCGTCACGAGTTTCGAGAACGCAGCGAGCTGTTGGTCATGACCGCACTTTTCCGATTGGGGAATGGAAATTCATATCGTCAGTGTCGCTCTAACACTTACATCAGCGTTTCTGAGATCAGGAAGTTTTTTATTATTTTCCTTAATGCAATCGTTGCGATGAAGGATGAATATATTTACTTGCCTCGAAACATCTCTGAGTTACGAAAGTTGACGAGGGACTACGAGGAACAAGGTTTGCCTGGTTGCACGGGTTCCATGGATGTAGTTCATGTGAAGTGGTCACGGTGTCCCACGGGGGATCAAAACAGAGCCAAAGGTAAGGCAGGTTATCCCACGATTGGATTTGAATGCATAACCAATTTTCGTCGTCGGATTATTGGTATTTTTGGGCCACAGTTTGGCACTCGGAATGATAAGGAAATTGTGAAGGTCGATAGCAACGTCCACCTCATTCGTACTGGTTGGTACAAGGATGTTCGATGGAGCTACTATAATGAGCATGGGGATCTTCTATATGACCGCGGTGTTTATTTCATTTGTGATAATGGTTACCTTCGCTGGCCGTCGTCAATTTGTCCGTACGAGCGTGTCGATAGCAATACACTCGAGGGGTATTTTTCTACCAATTTGGAGGGAGTGCGGAAGGATGTCGAATGTACATTTGGCATCCTGAAAAAGCGTTGGAGAATACTAAATAATGGACTCGAATATCGTGACATGAGAGTATGCGAAAAAATATTCGTTGCGTGCTGTTGGCTTCACAACTTCCTGTTGGAGGAGAACGAGATAGGTTATCATAAAGTTGGGCGTGGTACTCCGATTGGTAATGACGGTGTTTTTTTGGACGGCCACACAGAACTACCAGCAACCACTAGCGAAACGGGGCTTTCTGTGCAATTCGGGAAGAGGCGGAAGTTACTAGCTACTCATCTGAAAGTATTTCGTAACATGGATAAGACAGATCCATTAGATCTGTGGTAGTACATGTACATGTAAGAATATTAGAAGTAACTGTTAGTTCTATCATTCGTTACTTATTTATTCTACGTCCTCGATTGCTTCTTCTAACGATTGCTCCGACAATAAACTAATTCCAACAGACACCGGAGTAGTCATCTCCCGCACTTCCTCGTCGCCCATACGTGTCATTCGACTAACCAAACCAGCGAGCATCTCGTTATATGCACGTTGACCATTAATTTCGATGAATACATCCGAATTCTCTCGCAACGTTTGTATTTTCGCCTGGATTGTTTGAATGGCAATTTGCGCAGCTTGAGCCTTCATTCCAACCACCCTTGCCTGCTTCAATTGTCGCTCGACGTCCGTGACCTGTTCCGACGGGCGCTTGCTCGTGGCCACCTCCCTCTCCCCCTCCAGAGTCCTACGGCTCTCCTCTCTCGCCTCAACCCTTGTACGACCGGGAGGTAGGTCCATCGGACGCATGCTGATGTCCTTGCAGTCCTTATGGACGAAGCAGGCAAGCATATATTTACACGACGGAGACGTAAGCCACCAGTCATCTAAAATATTAGCGCGAACTGAGAACGGATCATTGTAATCGACACCGTCTTCGTTCTATATAGAGAAAGACGCAATTGTTAGTTTCCAAAGTGAAGATAACGACAACAAAACATACTTCACATTACCGGATGTTTCTCGCGCCAAAGTGATTCAACGAGAGGCATTTTCATGTGTTTTAATTGATTAGACCCACTTGGTAGCTCCGATAGGCTGCCAACACCAGGAATCTTCTTCGAAAAATTACGGATCTCCCGTAGCTCCGCCTCGTATTTTCTCCATAAACTGGTCCCCGTATTATCCTTCTTTGCATTTTTGTATCGCATGCGCATGTGGTGCCGTAGGTGTTCGCTCGAAAACATTGAATCCTCGATCTCGTCAATAATTGCAACGTACTTCGCAAAATATACTCTCTCCTTCTTTTCCTTCTTCATCGGGTCCATCCCTCGAACTGAAGCTCCGGCCTCGACAAGAATACACATCTCCACACTTGCGCGGTTACCCTCCGTAATCTGATTCCCCTCCATGTAATGTTTTAATCGATCAAAAAAATGAAAACCTGCTCACCTCATTATCGGTTGGCGTCACAGGATCATAAGCCCCATCACGTGCAAACAACGGACTCTCGTCTGCGCTGAGGAACTCCTCGTCGGACAATCCAGTTGTCTTGGTTCCCAAATCACAAAGAGAAGAAAAATTAGAGCCGTCAGAATCTTCCACGTCAGAATCAGCGGTGCCCGACACGTCACCACCTATCTTCGAAACAGAAACATCCGTAAATTTATGCGGAGACTGCCTAACCTGACCTCGCGGATAAGAATGTGGCAATCCTCCTGAACGATGACGGGAAACCGTACCCGTCAATGCATCGTACGCCAAACAAGGGATCGCCTTCAACTCTGCCACCTGCTCTGGATCGAGCATAACATATTTTTGTCCAGGACGATCATTCCCGCACAATTCGCACTTGCCGACCAACACGCCGCCATTGCCAACATAGCAAAGCACCCCATTTATTGCAAATTCTTAAGGTGGGACCATAATAAACTAATACCATAGCTGTCATGGGGGCGATCTCAGCTTTCCAACAGTATGTAGGTCGGGGGTATCGGACAGTTCTACATAAATGAAAGTACGTTCGTGTACGAACAAGATTTAATGACCAGGATATTGACCATAAACCCGTAAGGAGATAGTGTACTAATAGATTGGTTGTATTTTTTTATATCGCAGATTGCAAAATCACAGGTTCGCTTAGTGAGACTCTTCTTTGTTGCCTTGTGATGTCAGAGGAGGAAGCGGTCTGGGGCACCGACCAGCCCAGAAAGAGGTTGTAGAGAATTGGACCGCAGATCGCAGATCCTCAGTCCCCGATATAAAAAATATAATAAAATTACCCCCGGCACATTCAGTGATAACAGCACCATGCCCAAGCAACCGCGACGGAGACTGCTAACCGGCTGTGTTCGGCGTGCCGCGAAGCGCACTGTTAGCTCCTACCATCGCTCGATTCACCTTAGCCATGCCAGCGTGGGGTTTCAAAGCTATTGTCAGGGTGCAACCGCCAACAGCATCCGCTCTGCCATCTCCACGATGCGAGGGATTGCCCCTATTGCTGTTGTCTATATGCTCGCGATGGGGGGAATTGGTGGCGACAACCCTATCACCCCCGATGATGCGTCTGCTGCAATGGCCGTCGCTTTGCTTTATCTTCTGCTCATGAGATGCCACAGCGTCCATCTGAGTTGCTCGGCTTTTCTTGCTGGATTTTTATTTTTACGATATTCCTCTAGATGAGGAGGAGCAATCAGCAAACCCATGGAATGCATTCACCAAGGCAGCATACTTGGATTGACAGCTGGTCCGAGCAGGAGTGCTATGACTTCACGTCTTTTACACGGAACCAGCTGTGTAGGATTTATCATCTCTTTGGCCTCGCGCAGCTGGCTGCACAGACCGATGGATATATCCGGGTGTTTGCCGGGCACAACCATTACCGTTTCAATCCAGAGGAGATCTTCCTCTTCTTTATGATGAAATGTAGGACAGGCTACCGCAATCGCAAGATGTGCAACCTCATATTTGGGGGCGATCAATCGAGGTGGAGTCATGGATATCCATGGATTCTTGGGTACCTTGACACGAGGTATGCGAGGACCATCTCACATGAGAAACTCCTTGATTATGTGGATGACTTTCCATCTTTTTATGATGCACTCAACCATTTTATACAGAAGACGTCAATTCACCATCACACAGATGGCTCAGCCGAGGAGCGAGTTGGGTTGAATTTTCTTCCATTTTCTATTTTTGCGTTCATTGATTGCTCGATCGACCGTGTCAGCAGACCCTTATCAGGCCCTGATGGTGATTATATTGGTGCTCCTCGTAAGCCTATGCATGATGCTGCTCAGAGGGCGGTTTATACGGGATATAAAAAATGCCATGGGATTAAAGTTGAGACGATCATGTTGCCAAATGGCATCAGTACTGTCTTCGGTCCAACATCCGCTCGGATACATGATGTTGGCGGAGTCCTGCAGATGAGTGGGCTATGTTGGAGCAATGCCTTGCTATCATTGGTCGTAGTAAGCACACCTTAGTTATTCCAAATGATATTGGTTTAGATGACTATCTGCTAGAAGAGAGAGGACAGGAGTTCCTCACAAACCGAAAGATCTTTCCCTTTGATAGATACAATCGATACCTTATAGTACAGTATATTCGTGCATATGTCTCCCAACGCACTCCTGTGGTGCAACTGATCTTTATATTATTGCGCTGGTAACACTGTGGGCACTGTTCCCATAAGTAAATCCCTGAATTTTCAAAACGTCCGTCCCTGAAGTGGTTTAGTGAGGAAATCTGCAATCATCTCACCTGTGGGGCACCATTTTGGACTGATTTCCCCAGCCATAATCCTGTCCGTTACAAAGAAATAGCGAACAGTGATATGTTTGGTGCGTTTTCTAATGGACGAATGTCCATTTCGCTCCAGTAGGATGGTGCTCTTATTGTCTTGGTGAAGGATATTATCAACAACGGTATATACCTGCGCCTTGAGAAAATTTCATGACCATATGACCAGAACCATCAAGTTATCAACACCGACGAGCTCACTTTCGGTCGAACTGCGCGTGTTGAGATTCTGCTTACTGGAGGACGATATTGGGAACCCACTTCCCAAAGTTAATGCACCTCCGCTATGCCCTCTGATATTGGGATGGACAGCAAAGGCTGCATCCACAAACTAGTGAAGACTTCTGCCACTAGTAGCACCCAGCACTAGAGGCATATCAACGTTACTGTGTAAGTATTCCACAAGATGTGACAGCTTAGCCCAATCTTGAATGTCTGGTTCACGGACTCTTGTGGTGAGAAAAGCTATGGTCACCACTATGTCTTGCTGTGTGCATTTCATCACGTATAATGCCTTTGCAACTATATTGTGAAAGACAGTTTTTGAGCCTCTGACAGTTTGATAGAGGTTTCATCCACTGTGAAGAGATTGGGTGGGGCGGCAGTTGGTTGACCCTTTGATTTTTTGAGGTAGGTTTTGAAACCGCTCAAATTTGACTTGTCATCCCAAGCCGATACAATATCTTTGACGTAGTCAATCATGGAGATTTTGGTTAGCCCCTTAGAGCTAAAATCAATTGTTGTGCCAAGATATGTATGCACATGTCCACAATGTACAACCATTGCGCCGCTTCCATCCTCAAAGATACTTTTGTATTCACAATGCAACCAGCTGATGGCTTCATTGACTATCTGTGTCGATGCGTACGACACTTTACAGTCGTCAAGGTGAAAGCAAATGGTGATCTGCTTTCCTTTGATCATTTATTCCATATGCAAGGATTGTAGGGGTTCATTGTATAACCCTAGTCGCGGAGACTCCTGGTAAACTTTTGATAATAAAGGAGGCTTGTGACCATCTTCCCGTAGATGACTTTAAGGCACTCCACCAGTAGCTGCTTTCTTCCTTGCTTGTTGGTTGAGACATATGGCCCGTATGCCTTGGGGGCCACTTTAACGAGGACGTCCACCATGTATCCTCGGACCCTCATTAACTCATTATGACCTTATCATTGTCGTCTTCGACGACTGTCTGAATGAAGGTGTTTGGTATGTCAATGATTGCAACGTCCCAATATTCCTGGACGTCGATTAAAGACGTCAGTAGAACTGATTCCACTGAGACAGTGGGGGAGCTTGCATCCTCCTTGCTGACAAAGTCTCTCCGTTTGTTTCCTCCGGCAGCCTTGCGTGCCTTTATTTGGCCAGATCGCTTCTTCTTGATGAGTACGTGCAACTCAAGGATTTGGCTGTGCCTGTCCTTGGTCAGCTCCCTCCAATGTACTGGCTTGAAGGAGTTGCACCAGTGGAGCTGTTTTGCCTCGGCCTCAATGGCTATCTTGGCGTCGTTGCCCCATTGTTTCAATGCGGCTTTAAGGGAAAGTTGAGTTAGTACGATTCGCACCACTTCACTGGGGTGTTTGTATTGGTTGTCCTGGAGGAAGGACAGCCCCAGCTGCGTGTAGTTATAACTCTTCCTGGATAGACTGGGAACGTATCATTCCATAGTCTTGCGATCTCATCCCGATCGCCTTGGTTGTTGCTCTGCTATGAGGGCTGGTTCCAATGGTGGTGGCCTATCGATATCATTTATGTCCACGGTTTGCATGGGTGTAGCCACTCCTGTGCTGACGTTATGGTCAGCGTGGGAGGCATGGTAGTGGTGTTATCCCCATTCCGGTCCACTCCTGTGATGTCGATGGCATCTGGAGCAACCTCTGGGATCAGCACGCCTGGTAGATCCATAGTGTCATTGGGCTCGTCGTCATAGATGGCATCGTTGTTGCCGATGGCATTACCAGAACGGTTTGTGAACGTAGTGTGAGAGGGTTGATCGTGACCAAAAAAATTAATTCTGTCTACCACAGAAGTGGGCATGGGAGTGATGTCCCTGCCATGGCATGTGATGATGCGTCCCGTGGTTAGGGCAATAAATCGATGCCCGCCCTGTGTGTTCCCGCTGGGACCAAAAGATATAGCCCCCAAAGTCTGGCCGGTGAGGCTGTTACGAGGGAGGTGTTCCTTGTGGACCTGACGGTATGATCCAAAAGGAAGAGAATTTTTTTTAAATCCAGCGCCTCGCCAGACATAATGGCCTTTAGGCCATAGGTTTCTGAGATCCCCCCTTTAACCGGGAAGTAATTCAGTAGCTTACCCGCGTAAAAAACCATGTGTGTGAGGATGATTCTTGAAAGTTTAGTGAAAATGAGCGAGTGGCGGATGGACCGTACATGCTCCTTCACCATGCGAATGCGGCGCTCGATGAACGGCTCGTGTTCATTAGCGCTGGTGAGGTTTAAACGGGGTGCTCCCATCACAAGATTAGTATATTGCTCAATAGAAGCAAATTCTCCATCCCCCATGATGAATGTTATACTGAAACCTCGCTGAAGGTAGTAGTAGAAGATACCCTTCAGAGCTTTGAAAATCTCGCCCAGACTCCGGTTGCGGAGATGTGTTACGGTAGTGAAGTAAATTTCTCTGCTCAGTGTGATGAAGAAAGGAATTTGATTGACAAAGAAAATATCAATGGTTAGCATCACCTCTTTGTGAAGTTCCCGGATTTCCTTCGGTATGTGCATGGTATCAGTTTTTACCGGCTCTGGTTTGATGTGCACGGTTTTCCCTTTCAAAGCTGCTATGCTCCGCCCCCATATTTTGTGAGCAACCAATGCATCTGCCGCTGTCACGGGGCAGTCCTTGATTTGATTGGACTTAAGAATCCATAGGAAATCCTTTTGCAAGGGAAAACCAAGGCTTGCATAGAGCCTGCGAGCTTTGTCAGCAAGGGCTACCTGCCGTTTTGAGAATAGTTTCATATTCATCTCAACCGTTTCATGAAAGCAAAGTCCGCCTGTCTAGGATCAAAAAAATGGAGACCATTTGAATGTTCATGGAAAATTATGCCGCTTAGTCCTGAACCCTTTCGGTGCACTAAAAAGATTTGTCAGAGGAATTGTAAGTCAACCTGTATTGTCGTTTCATGATTTTTAATGAGAAAATGTTGGTGATGGCCTTTTTCGAGAACCAAACCGGTTTGTTGTAGTTTGTAACATCTGCAATGTGGTAAATCACCAGCTCGCCACCATTGCTTTTCAGGGTCAGTGGTTTGGGAGCTACTCAGATGATAATGACGAACTTCTTATTGCAAAGGACGTTGACTGTAGACTATCTGACTGTTGAGGTCGATTCCTTGACATGTCTATAAAGTGTGGTGGGTCATCATCCGACTGTCTTGCATTCAAATCCAGCCAACTCCATCATTGATTAGAGAGGACTATTGGCATCAGGTCTTGTGTTGTTTGGTGACAATGCATACATCAATGCTCCTTATATGGCGACGCCATTCACAAACATTTCATCGGGTTCAAAGGATGACTACAATTTCTATCACTCAACTCTGCATTCACATTGAATGCGCCTTCGGCATGTTCGTCAAGCATTGGGGAATAATACTTTTTGCTATGCCATCGGGGATCACCATTAAGAAAACTGTGGCCATGGTAAATGCGCTTGCCAAACTACACA
>JALLPB010000903.1:0-12255 GCA_036939975.1 Cyclostephanos tholiformis | reverse complement strand
GCGCTCTGGCCAGCAAATAAATTCTGCAAATAAATTCTGCCGCACACCAGCTGCTAGTCAAAAATGAACTGCAGGAAACAAGCCTTCTTTCACAAAAGCACCAGCAGCGCCAAACAATCAAATGACATGATGCCACGCGTGCCTTTTTTGGCCCCTCGCCACAGCCAAGGAAAGACAAGAAGAAAGAAATTTTTCTTTCGTTGGGAACAGGGCACGAGGGCACCTCAGTGCCGTGAGGGCGCCTCAGTGCCTCGTCACGCCCACAGTGGGAACAAGACACAACAATCAAAAAGAGAGCTGCGTGCGGGAAGAGAAAGAGACAACAATTCAAATGGTTTATTTTTCTTTTGTTGGTGAGAGGGCGCCATTTATCCAGCGCCAAAGAAAGATGATTGTGCACTACGCTGTGGCGAGGGCGCCTCAGTGCCTCGTCACGCCCGCAGTGGGAACAAGACACAACAATCAAAAAGAGAGCTGCGTGCTGGTATACCATGGAGAGAAAAATAGACAACAATTCAAATGTTTTATTTTTCTTTCGCTGGTGAGAGGGTGCCATTTCTCCAGCGCCAAAGAAAGTTATAGCGCACCTCAGTGCCTCGTCACGCCCGCAGTGGGAACCAAAAAGAGAGCTGCATGCGGGTATGTGTGTGTTGACTTGGTCTCCGGGCAGAGAGGGCCGTTTCCAATACTAAAGCTTACCAAAGCTCGCTGGACGTGCCCTCCCCCCCTAGACGCTTGATTACTAGTATTAAAGTTATATTTAGGCCCACACATATTAGACCCTCATATTTCACCCACCAGGCGAGTTCTCCCCCCCACATGAGCATTGAAGGGATCCGGTTCAATGGATGTCTACTAGACCATCCAGATCCATGGGCAACTCCCACCACCATTGGTGTGGTATGGCCCCCCTTTTGCGCTCACCCCATCTGCATTCGGTGAGGATTGGACGGGTCGCAATGTACAAAGCGATTGTCTGCCTTTGAATCTTGACATATTCCTCCATTGTTTTCATTCCACACTCCTGCAAAACATCCTCCGACTTGGGATAGATCCATACATCACCTGGTCCGCGTTTTGGCTTGTGTTCCTTTGCCATCCGGTATGCAGCTTGAATGTGAAATCCCTCGAGCCGCACGAGGGCGTTTCGAGTGAGGACCCATGTCTTGCTGCTGTACAGGAGGATAGCTTGGACGATAGCTTGATAGAACCGCGCAGCCACAAAAGGCGTGACGTTCTCGTGCAAAGGATCTGTCCCACCCGAGCCCAAGTAGCACGGGCTTTCCGCATCTGCGACCAAACAGCATGGATATCATCATCGTCTTGTGCCATCATCCGTCCTAAGTACTTGAAGACCTCCACCCGCTTGAGGACATCCCTGCGGACCGTAAACTGCTGGCGGAGGGCCAGAGCAGACGATATTGCCATCTCGCGTTGCTTTCGACGTTCCACCCTGACCTGGCATTCTTTTGTTTGCACATGGCATGGGTAGAAGGGGTTAACCTGCATGGCGCACCAATGGCACCGTCCGTAGCATCCCTCCTGGGGGATGCATACGAGATCGAGGGGGTGTAGATTGCGGAAATGTTGTTGCATCATCTATCCATTCTGCAACCGACCCAAACATCGAGGATATGGGCAAGGAAGGCCGCGGACGTGCAACCCGGCGCTGACCGTGTAGGTGACGGGGGGTCGGATTTCCAGCAGTTCCTCGGCAACCACTGTCTGTTGGTAGATATCATGGACGTCCGCCATGTGGCGGCCGAGGGAGCTTGCCTTCATATCCTTCCCACACGTATAGCACATCACGTCGCGTGAGTTCCATTCGTCTGCTGTGACCCTCCCCGCCATCATCCGGCGGTAGGACTCCGATGGCAACTGAGTCCGAATCCGGCCGGGGATGCAAATCATGGTTTGAGTTTTGGTCGTGTTTGTCTGGAGGCCGACCCGCTTGAATAAGTCAACAAGAACGGTCAATGCATGTTGAAGAAACCCCGGATCCCATGATGCAAGGTATGCGTCGTCGACGTAAAAGACGGCAAAGAAGGTCGCTATAAACTCCTCGACCATCTCGTCGTTGTGTTCTCCATCCTGCTGAAGTTGTATCATCCACTCCCGAACGACAGCATCCACCACAATGTTGAAGAGCTTGGCGGAGAGTGGGCCGCCCTGCCTGACACTGCGGCTGGCCGTGAAGGGCTGGCCGTAGTATCCAGCAGCCCGGCATACCATAATGGCGTCGTGCCAGTACACACGTATCAACCGAACCATCTGAGGCCCCGCGCCATAGCCTTTCAACAACAAGAGGCACCGCTCCCGATCCATCGCATCGAAGGCCTTCCTAAGGTCTAGAAAGACACCGTAAAAAGGCTTTAGCTCAAGGTAGGAGAGCTGTTGGGCCAGTTTGGCCTCAATAATCGCGGTGCCAGTCCCGCGTTTGTCACGAAAGCCATGGAGGCTATCATGTAGCCGAATCGCATTCAGCCGATGGTCGATGACCCGCTCAATGCATTTCCAAATAGGCTCGAGCACCCAGATCCCACGGTAGTCTCCGCCGCCTTTCGGAAGCAAAACAACAACGGACCAAAGTAGCTGTCGTGGGATTGCGCCGTGGGTCCATGCTGCCTGAACCAGCCTTATAAAAAGGCGCCAATTATCCCCTGCGCCGTCGGCGCCCTGGCCTTTTGGGTCCTCCTCTCATTGCATGTCGCTGAGCCATGCCTTGACGTGTTCGGCGCACATGCCAAATGCACCCGCCGCACGGCCGTTCGAGAGTTCTCCGACGGTCTCCTCCCGCTCGGAGCGTGGGGACCCAAAGTTGATATTCAAATCCCCGAGCAACAGCGGGTGACAGTTCGCCAGGCATTTGTCCCAGGCAGCACGGAGGTCATCCACTCCCGTCGTGTCAGCGGGAGGGATGTAGGCGCCCATGACGTAAAATCGAACTCCCCCTATGACCAGTTGGAAGGTCGGGACATTCGGGGAGATGACGGTCACCGCCTTGACAAAAATCCCGATTCCTCCGAATCTCTCCATAGCAGAGCCACTCCCCCCTGCTGTGGGGACGTCACGCGCAACGCAATCACGTGATACCCCTGGACAAACTTGGGGTATCGATCGTCAGTTAGCTTGGTCTCGATTAAGACCGCGCATCCGACTCCCATTTGGCACAGCCCCTTGGCCGCCGCCACCAATCCCGCTCCCCGCCCGCTTCTGATGTTCCAAGTCGCGACAGAGAAAGTCCCGCTACTCTCCGGCTGAGAGGGCACCGACAAAGCCGACATCGGTATTGATAGTTCATTAATTGAAATAATTAATCAAAAAAGCAACGTCCGAATTAGTTCCGTCAACTCCCGTGCATTCACTACGCGCACGAGCGGACCGCCACAGTCCCACCCCGGCTGCGTGAGGGCGGGGGGAGAGAGTGTTGCCTGGTGGTATACTAGTAATAGATGCTTAGGGTGTCTTTTTGGCTCCCATGGTGGTGGGGGCTGCAGCGTACGTAGCTAGCGTACGGGGCGCATAAATGTGAAATCATACGATTGAATGAAGAGTCTTAAAATTTGATCAGCATCATAAGTAATTATTAAGATTAAGCAGTTCCACCTCCTCCAAGTCCTACTTTCACCAAATTATTGTTAAAGCAAAATGACGAAATCTTACCTTCTTGTCATCCGACATACCCCAAGAGATCCCTATCTGCCAAACTTATCGACTTGCTCTTGTGCCAAACGAATATCGGCTTGAACTTTTTTTCTGCGGTAAAACTGGCAGGCGCAGCCATCCCCCGTGCATAAAATATCGGTGTGTAGGGTTCCGTGGATCCTTTGACACTCAGACCACAGGTGAGCATAAAGCAGTTCCGCTTCCTTCAATGTTGCTAACTTTCCTAGATAAATCTGAGCCTCCTTCGGCAAGCAATACTTGCACAAATTACCTTCGTTTTCGCCGATAGCAACCTTACAATTCATACAGGTCGCCCTCTTTTTAGTAAACATCATCACAGAACCTTTCTTTGCCGTAGGAATGGGTTTGATAATCTTTCTTGTATGGTCACCCTGTAAAAGACTCTTTTCGACATTATCAATGATGGGCTCGAAAATGCGTGTCAGTGGCTTCGAAAGTTGATTGCTTAGATACCAATTTGAGTCGATTGGAATGTTATTCTCTAGCACATAAATCGGATCCTCCGCCTTTTCATAGGTTGCAGCACCCTTTGCTGCAGTAATGATGACGTAAGGCACGCGATCTCCCATCTGCGGCGCCGATCCTGGATCTCGTTTCCTCATTCTCGCTGCAAGCTCCACATGAGCTTGTTTGACCTTGTAATCTTCCGCTCTTCCTCCAAGGCCTAGTGCATACTCCGCACCTTTATTTAGACTCTTCGTTATCACTAGCCTTGAGATGTCCATTTTATTTTGTAAGAGATCCGCGATTTGGCCTTTCACATAGTTGATGGCGCTCGGGACGTTTCGTTCGATGATAATTTTATCCAGAGACGTTTGGATGACTTCTCGGACCAGAGCACAATTGTCGCGCCGGACGGTTTCGAGACCTTTCGTGTCCATGTAATCATATTTATCGATCTGCGTCCACATGAGGCCTGCGTATCGTTTCTTATTCATGAGTAAGTAAGGATAGTAGACCTTTTCAAACTCCAGCTCAATCGGATCGGGGAAAAGATCAGAACACTTTTTTGCGGCCTCGATCGCCAACGGAAACGTTTCCGCGACGGTCCTGGTTCCAAACTTGACCATCACGGAGTCAGTGTCGCCATACACCACCGTCGCATTGTGCTCGTACCCCTGCGCTTGGGTGTAGTGTTCCTCAACGTATGCTTTAGTCGTCTCTAATAAGTAGCGACCGTAGGCCGTCACAGACGAAGCAATAGGGACGCACGGGAGTTGACCAACCCCGGCGCCGGTGAAACCATATACAGAGTTGGCAGATATCTTCAACGCAAGCTGCCTCCCATTTTGAACTGACTTCTCAAATTCATTGGGAGCGTTCTTCATGTCCTTTTTCGCTCGTTTGCGCGCCGAGAGCAGTTCCTCAAGGATTATGGGGAGGATGCCCTTCTTGACATTCGAGTTAACGAAGTTGTGTCCATTCTCGCTACGTTTGAACTTCGACGGATCGATTCTATTCGCCTCCTGCGGGCTGAGCATCGTCGAGTAGCAAAGGTTGTAGGCCTGCATGATGCTCGGATACAGACTCGCAAAGTCGAGCGTTGCAATTGGGATTTCGTAGTAAGACTTGATGGGTTCGAGCACCGTCGCACCCTCATAGCCCTCATCGCCGTTGGGATTGCCACTCTTCTTCAATGTTGGCACAAGGAGGTCGACGTCCCGGCATTTTCGAAGGATCATCGAGAAGACCTTGATCTGCTGTCCTCGCGATATTAGGAATGATACGGGCACTCCTGTCACGCGGGCCATTTCGACGTAGTTGATGAGGACGCTTAATTTTTCCATGAGCAGTTGGGGCAAGACCGCATCCTTGAGGCAGTACACGGCAAGTCTGTGACGGTCGGCATCGCTCCCGGCCTGTAAGTCGGAAATTATCGAGTGGTGGACGTCCTCTCTGCGAAGATCAAGCGGGTTAGATGAATAATCGGAATTTCAAGTGAGGAAATACGGAAGAGTAACTTGGTCGGAGTTTACTCACTTTTGCTGGCTGAGGAATTCCGCACAGACGGAGTTCAGCGAATACGAGCTCAGCTTGTGATTCCTCTGCATATAGGGCAGCATATCGAATATCACTCGACCCTCGACCGTAGTTTCGGTATTCGTCCTGCGGCCATATGCGGATGATTGGAACATGGTCTCCCTCTTCTTCGTCTGGGCATTCTTAACTCGTCCCCACTGGGTGAAGATGCGCAGTTTGGGGTCCTTCTTTGTCCAAAGAGCCTCGGCGCGGTCGAGCAAGTACGGGATATCGAAGTTCTGCAAAATACCAAAAAGTTATAGATCATATACCCATGAGACAAATTATTGAAAAGCAATATATTCAAGAGACGGAGAAGCACGGGCAAGAGGAGTGGAAAATATCATGCACAAACGATGCGAAAATTACCTGAACGTTGTACCCCGTAAAGATGTCCGCATCGGAGGCATGAACGAACGTGCGCCACTTAAGCAGCATGTCCTCCTCAGTGTTGCTCGATATGACCTGCGCCCCGACGATGGGGAGGCATCCCTTCAGCGTGAAGACGTTCTGCACGATCGGGCACTTGTTGCTCGCGTCGCCGTAAACGCTCAGCGAGTTTGCGATCTGTATCACCGGATCGCGCTCCGCCTCGGGAAAGTATCCCTTCCGTCCCTGACACTCTATGTCGAATGACAGTATGCGCAGGGGAGCCACCTTCGACCACTCCCCCTCAGGCTTGCGTGGCACGACCTCGTTGAAGAAAATGTCCGCCTCGATCTTAGTCACGTTATTATGTCCGGAGGGGGGGGGGGGGGGGACAAAGAAAAAATCGGACAGATCGTTGAGAAGGATGACTAAGAATGTCGAGGGCGAATCGTTCGCCACGGAAAGGTGAAAAATTCATATTCACCTGACAATGAGTGCCCTTCTCACTTTCGGACCGTCGAAGCCTGTACGTTCCCTTCGGCAAGGTCAACCAACTCGCGCCTGTGATGTCCCTGTCGATCATGTACCTCATCACGTACGGTACGTTGCATTCGAAGGGTTGGAATATCACGCTCTCCCTAACCTCACGATGACCACCGTCGGCACCTGCGATGGTATTCGTCAACCCCGGCAAACGTATCCCCTCCTCCATGATCGTTTTGAGCTTGTTAATCATGTTCGGCATCGCCACGTACACCTTCAGGAATGCCGTGTGGGATGGATCGTATCCCATGATGGAACTCTTGTCGGTTACGCTCTGTACGCCGAGACACGCCCTCGGCTGCTGCTCGTCGCCCCCACCGGAGGGAGTGGAGCCGCCGCCGCCACTGCTGTTTCCACCCTTGCCCCCCCCGCTAAATTCGCTCCCAAGCTTCGACCGTAGCGTCTCGTCCAGGACGCTCCGCACCCTGCCCAAATTTTCGTCGCTGCCGTCCATCGCGTATCCCCTGGGCAATGCGAAGTAGGCGTAGGAGGTGAAGCCGTGTATGAATACAGCGACGGAATTGCCGGTCTCGTTGACGCCGTACAATCGTATTACGGGAACGGTCCCGCACGTCGATCCGAGCACCTTCTTGGATTGATTCGGGTTCGCCTCCATGGGCCTGCCCCCGATCATGTCTATGTCGAGCCATTGGAGGTTCAGGTCGTTCTCGTCCGTTCGCCACACCGAATGCGGCACGGATGGACGCGCCCAGCGCGAGCGATGGGCGTCGGTGATGTCCCCGAATGCGACGTCGTCCGTGACGTCGTCCTCGTATGGCTCCTCGCGGTCGTCCATCAGGGCGACGACGTCGTCGTCGCAGTCCCCGTCGTATAGGTCGTCGGCGTCGTCGGCGTCGTCGCCGTATCCGCCGCCTCGGAGGCGCTTGGGAGAGTCCTCCTCATTATCATCGTTATCGTCGAGGCATTCGTGTTGACTGCGCTTCGTTTGGGTCGTCGACATGGTTTTTTTCGGACTGCGGACAAACAATGTCATCCTTGCAACAAGATACGTTTCATCATCAAAAAATAATGTTGTCCTCGCAGCATTGCTTTTTTTGCCTCTAACACTCCCTCTATCTTCGCCACAGGATGATACTACGCAGTGTTCCCACGTACAATAAACGTAGTATCAAACTACAGTAGAAATGGCGCGCGTCAAAGCTGCACTTCCCACAAGATGGGAGGAGGGATGGATTGTGACAGCCCCTCAAGGGTGTCATAAAAAACAGCAATTCATGCTGAGGATGAGGGTGAAGTGGTAGAAGTAGATCAATAGATATTGACAACCCCAACCCCAAGAACGGTATTTGGCACCAAGAAGGAACCAAGTTGTGCAAAAGAAAAAAGAATGTGTCCACCAGGTGTCTGGTGAAATCTACTTTTTTGGGATGCCAGAAGGGAGGTGGGGCTTGATAGGTTTGAGAAGAAGAAAGCAAAAAAGACAAGGTAGAGGAATATGTCCCTTGCATTGACATTGCGAAGAAACTTCGAAGCCAAATGCCTTCACGATACGTGGATTAGAGATGTGTGCATAAGATATGCACGTGGGGGGGGGGGGGTGGAAAAGAGTTGTTAATTCAATACCCCCCTCGCCCAATCCCTTTCAGCGATCAGGAAGATGACGCCTCAGGGTGGGTTTGGGGATTTTTAGAACTACTCTCTATCGCATGGGCTGGTTGCTCGTCCGATGCAATCGAAAAGCGAGGTGGAGATGAGACTTTGGGTCTCATTTTTCGCCTCTCCTCAGATTATTTAAAATAAGTCGATATTTGAAAATTTTCGTCTGTCAGTCCCCGCGCTCTCTCCCTCCTCTGTCAGCGTCCAAACAACGAAGAAACTTCGAACCCAAACGCCTTCACGATAAATAGATTAGAGATGTGTGCATAAGATATGCACGTGGGGGGGGGGTTGGGTTTGGAATTGAGTTGTTAATTCATTTCTCCCCTCGCCCGATCCCTTTCAGCGATTGGGAAGATGATGCCTCTCCATTAATTTTCTTCCTTCCGCATTGTTGTTGGGCTAATTGAAAAGAGAGAAGGCCGTGAGCCGCACTCGTCGAGACGCGTCACGTCCAATATGTCTCCTCGTTTTGGCGTTGTCTTGATGATTGCGTTGCCGGGGGTCTTGGCTCGATACTACACAAGGTGCTACGTCAAGGATCGTGCGAAACGACCAATGCCTTAGAATTTTCTGAGCGACGTCCTTTGAGAATTGCTCGACTTGCCATCGGATGTATCGCAGGAAGGCATCGCTCGACCATCATCCGATGAGCATGATCGTGTAGACTGGTACCCCCGCGAGATGCATTTCCATCGCCGCTCCTGATCGAAGTGAATGCATGCCTATTTCCTCTGGCTCAAAACCAAGACAGGCACTTCCAATGGTTGCACAAGCAGCTCTGAGTGTGTTGACGACGTAGTGTGATGTAATCTGCTTGCATGTATTGTGGCGCCAGACTGAGCAAATTGGGGTTTCCTCCATGGTGCCAGAGTATGTCCGAATTCTGTTAACGAGTTGTGCCCATTGCTTCATGGGGCACAAGAATGGGTTGTCTGTCCAGCCATGAATGACTGTCTCATGTTTATGGTCATTGTTTTGCATTTCAAATGTCACCGCCATGCTATCTGCGAATTCCAAGTTGTTCGAGGGCGTGGAAAGGAGTCGCCCGTCGTTGAAAAACCTGCTGTTACGAAGCCTGAGAAGCTTCATGCGTTTCATTCCCCTTCTAGGAACCTTTAAGTACTTGCAAGAATGGCAAGCAAAGAAAGCTGCACGGACGGTGAGTTGCGAGATTGCTTTGTCAAGCTCTGAAATTTGTCGTTTTGCTAATTCAACGAGGACGCAAAAGGGAAGGGCCTTTTGTTGGAATTCTTTAGGGTCGTCATTTCGATAGGCTTGGTACTGCCTTGATAAAAGGGCGCTAAGCATGTTGTCTGCGTCTTTTGTGGGATTCTGTCTTCCCAATTCCCAAAAGGCCTGTACCACATGTGAGATGGTACCACGGACTGTTCCTTCAACCAGTGGTTCAGTGCAATCTTTCGTGAACCTTCATTCCCTGACAGCCATGGCAAATGCACCAAGTAGAAGGTTTCGTTCGATCTGATTGACTTTGTTGAGGTATGGGTTGTCGCAACCGATGGACTCTTACCACATCGACCATCTATGCCAAGATTGATTCTCATTGTCGAGTGTTGCTCCCGTAACTGCTTGCTCATGGGAAGCGGCTGCAGCAAAGAGGTCAGCCACGAGCTGATCTCACTGGGTAGTGGTGATATTTGGGAATTTTCTGGCGTCTGTTCAGGAAAGTGGAGGAGTAAAGGGAGGTGAGTTCTTCTCTCCGAGGTGCCAGTCCCTCGAGAGAGCGTCCGTGACATTGTTTGATTTTCTCGGAAACCACTGACTGTAGCCTTTTATTCGTGTCCATAAAAATTGACATGTATTTTTGTGCTGCATTGACACGAGCCGTTGCTTGGATTGGGTCTTCTCCCTTCTTGACGAAGTTGGATTTTTTCATCCACCCTTCAGCCGTCGTGTTGTCCATCATGCTGAGGGCGCAGTCCCCTGCGACAAGGCGTCCTTCGATGACGTCGATCCAGGGGGAGATGACCGCCGGGAGGAAGTTGTTTGATGTGTTGAATAAGTGTTCGTCCTGCACTTTGAATTGCCATGCTCGCCCTTGATCACTGTAACCGCCTAACCTGGCGGGGCACAAGTCAGAGTAGTAGACGCGATCAGAGGATCAAAAAGCTAGTAAGTTCATGTCAATGCCGTCGTGTGCTTTGTTCAAAACTGTTTGCATCAACACAAGGTCTTTAACGCATTTTTCGTTTATTTGAATTGATCTAAAGCTTCTCTTGTTGGTCACGGATAGAAGCATCCGGAGTCTGCTGAGAAAATGGAAGACCCAGGGGATGATGTAGCCAATGTGCCCCTGGCGTCCGATCGTCGACTCTAGCTGCTTTTTCGTCGTGCGATGAGAAGCGATCATTTGCAAGATCTCCCTCGACCACGCAATGTGTTTATGCTCTGGCAAGGTCATGGTGAGTGTCTGAAAGTTGAAATGCCAGCCCAGAATTGTCTTCGTTTCTGACAGGCCCCCTTCCGCCTTTAACTTATCCTTCGCCACCATCATTTCTCACGGGATTGGTTTGTTGGGGTTGTTTGGGCGTGCTGCAACTTTGATAGCTAGGGGGATTGCTGCTTCCAATCGATCAGCGTTCTTTGATCCGGGCAAGTTGATTGTCAGGCCGGTTGTGTTGTCGATGTAGATGTCTGCATAGCCTCTCGAATCGATGGGGATGTTGACGATGAGCTCTCGTCCGATTCCGAAAGGGATGTCATCTTTAAGGTAGGTACGAGGTGTGATTTCTTTTTGGACTGATGCGTGTAACTTTCCGGGGTCCCAGTCCTCACATTTTAGCAGCTCGTTTGCTAGATCGCATATCGTTTCTGAAATAACCCCCCATTCAAAAGGATAGGGAATGCCTCCAAAAGTCAAGCGGAGCGTGATGATGGCTATCCCTTCGTCCGGCAGCAGCGTTGCAGTTTTTAGAGCGGTCGCAAAATTGAGATTTCCACAATGGTAAGCTGATTTGTAATCTATTTTTGTTGCCAGAATTCGCTGGCCCGGGTGCGCTCTCCTTGCTGCTACTGCCCAGTTCACGATGCGGCAGATGCAAAAGCCATATCTGCATTCCTGCAGGAATTCTTTTCGGACTCGGCTGTTGACTGACGTGCCGGATCCCCAAGTCCAGCTCTGGTCATGGGTGAGTCTGTCCTTTGGGATTATCCTCCCAAACTCGTTGATTGTGTTTTGTTCCATGATGTTCATTGGAGCCATTTCTAACCCCGGAATTCTCGTCATGCTCTCTAGGGGGATGGGTACGCTGTAGCCGTACCTTACGTCTTTGCTGATCAGTTTTAGCAGGACGTCCGGCTTCTTCGATGCTCCCTTGTGGTTGCCAAAGGTCTCCTAGCATCTGATTCACGTGGCCCGTTGTCATTGCTGATCATTTCTCCTCCCTTGCTTTTGCTTTTGCTTCTGCTGTCCATGCTGCTCGAGATGCCGTTGTTGACGAGTTGAGCCAAGGACTTGGAGATGAGGGTGCTGCATGAGGCGTGTCCTGTCTAGGTGGAAGGATGCTGCAAGGATCGGTTTATCGTGGCGACGGGGGATGCCGAGAGATATCTGGCACTTTCCAAAAATTGGGATCAAAACCAAAGGGCATCCTTTCATCGGGCGGTTTTGGTTGTGGTCGGGCGCTGCTAGGCTCTGACACAAGGAGTCAGTTTCCTCTTGCCGCTTCGCGGCACTTCAACATGTAAGTCAGGAAACTTGCTTTTTTTGTCTGCTGGAATCTTGTCTTTTCCTACGTGACTCTCTTTGCGGGAGCAATCGTCGTAACAGTCGCCTTTTATGTGCCACCTTGCACACTTGATTATTTTTCCATCCCAGGATGGCCGCTCTTTAGGTAACTTTTTGCTGAATGTGTCTGCCCACAATTCTCCGGTCTTCAAGGCGAGGTCTTCGTCGGGAGATGGGTTCTTGATTAGATTTCCATTGCCGTTCTCATTCTTTTGCTCTAGGCTGGTAATGTCGGCGACATGTCGGCGTTTCGAAACCCCTCAGCCGACAGA
>JALLPB010000902.1:0-12261 GCA_036939975.1 Cyclostephanos tholiformis | reverse complement strand
CGGAAATGCGCTGCCCCGTACCAGTATTGGTAAAGTGCGCGTTTGGGGACTAACAATATTTACTGGAGAGGCGACGAGGGCAAAACAATTACAACACGGCAAAAAAACAAAATGCCAACGAATCCACACCGGATAGTCATTTGGCCATCTGATCACGGTGATATCCCTAAGCTGCCGGTCTATACTGACACTTTGAGTGACGAATATGCTGCGGATCAAACAATCAGGCCGGGTGCGGTCGTCGTCGGTTGGGTGGACGAAACGGCGTCTGATGTAACAATAATTGCTGTTGGGTTAGTCATCTTATCAAACTCGGAAGGCGTGGAAAAATCCAAAGCGGTAGAACAATTGTCCAAGGCCCTTGTTACGGACGCAATTCGTCTTTTGACAGTACGAAACCCTTGTCAATATTCAACTGAATCAGATGGATGCGGAGTTTGTTGTAATTGTTCTACCTACCGATCTCTTAGAGTATTGGGAATTGCTGATTATGGTAAAACAGGATCCGAAAACAAAAAGGAGGCTCTTGGAAACGAAAGCATTCAACTCATATTATACAATCAAAGAGAGGCGGAGACTTACCTTCAAGATCAACAGCAGCAACTCGGGAAAAGATACCCGTATGGAACGTGGCAAAGAAATGCGCTGCGCATGGGGGAAGCGTTGAGCGTGTTCGAAATGTTATCATCAGCTATGAAAAATATGCAATATTGCAAAAATCAAAGAAATGATGTAACACCTTCAATGAGTAACAAAATAAAAGGAGACAGCGCAGATGTTTGTGATACTGAGACTCGATCATCATTTCAGCAACGACAAAAGGAAACGCATCATTCCATATTACACCAGTCCTTGTTTTTATTACGCTTAAAATCTGGAACATGCTGTCGTCAGAAGAACAAGTGGACGCCTTTCATATTTTCACATATGCCCTTTTTTCATGTGATTCAATGTTTGACTCATGAAATAACCACAATCAGCCCCAATTCACGTCAGTTAGGGATGAGAGAGAGAAAACCAAACCGCATGGATTCTCAGTTTATTGCCCTCGTGCTAGACTCTATCTTTGGACTTTTCATAGGGTGCACCCTCCTTACATACCCTTTTGCCATCGTGCAATCCATCATTCAGCTGTGGAAGAATTTTCATAATCAGCAATGGAATGACGGTTTGGAGTGGTTGGAGTCTTTTCCAGCAGGCTTCAAATTAAACGTTGCGCTTACACAACAAATAGGCAGAGAGGCCCGACTCGCTTTGCAACTGCATCAAAATATTGCATCCTTTTTGTTTAAGACTGATTCCTGCATCATCATCAAAGCTGCCACTACCCACACCGACAATTCCCTTACTTCAATTATGCCAACTACCTTTGTCAGGTGCCTTGGTCTATTCACAGTTCTCTTTGGGTCCCAATTTTTCTTTGGATTAGCTTTTGACATGACCCAAGTAGCCTTACTTCACATCCGCTTTCTTTCATTTACATTTGCGGCATTGCAACGCGTTGAACTGTCTACATTGATTTCCTTGTGGGGATTGTTTTGCGGAAAGAAGCGCAACGTTTTGCGCGTGCGATACGATACGCTGAAGTATGATCATATGCAATTATTACTCGGGATTATTCTCTTTACCATATGTCTGTTCATGTTTACCACCATTCTTGTCTACCACTGCTACTTCGCCATAATGAACTATTCGGCAGAGGTATTTCTTTGTGGATGTTGGTGGTTCGGGTTCATGTTTGTTGAAGGCGTAGCACGGTGTGATTTCGTCGTGATTTCAACTAGAAGAAGTCAGAATGACGCAAAAGATACATGGATAGGCAGAGGGGTGCAGTTTCTTCCCGTGAGACTCCCACATACGCCGTATGTTGATTGCTTATTAGAAAATGTCGGCGCAATATTTGATGACAGTGAAAAGGCGCCAATACACAAGAGAGAGCAATTCAATGCTGGGCAGAAGTGCACAAAATATCTCCATCCTCACGTATTAATCAGCAGCGAAAGGTTTTCGGCGATGAAAGTTACATTTCCCTCGAACTCCGATTTCAGCATCATAGCTACCGTATTTTGCTCATTTGTCTTGTCCAAGATTTCTCTTATTGTCACATTCCTGCAGAGTCTTGTATTTGGCACACCTATCCCAACAACATCAGCATTAGTTGATTTTGTTAGAATTCAACGGCAAGACCACGATCATAAATAGGTGTTTTTCATGCAAATTTTAAAATATGCAAGAGTAGAAGTGTAAATCTGGAGAGAGAAGGACTTAAACAAATTAATTCTACACAAGCGTCTATGAGATATGCCTCGTTTGTGGCTATTGCGCCACGCTTCCAGGCGATGATGGCTGCTCACAGCCCGAGTTCAAGCTGCTCCGAGGCAGGCTCGCCCGCGACGGCATCGGCGACACGCAGCTCGATGATTCTGCGTTGAGCCTCTTCTCGACCTGCCTGATTTCGTTCGATGCAATGTCAAAGTCCAGAAAGTTGGACAATTTCTTCCACAGTGCTTCACTGTCCAACGGCGATATCATATACATATCGTCCAATGCACCAGCGAGACATGCCACCCCGACGGACGATGCCCAGTGGGTGGAGAAGTATACATCCGACGTTGCAACGTCCATACGCCTCGCAGCATTCTCGAGTATGACGTCGGCGGCATCGGCGCACTCCGGCAACAGTTGCACGAAATGCCTCACGTACTCCATCGGCGAGGTCGAGGATGCGTACACTCGCCAATCGAGGGCGAACAATATTTCGTTTTCCGTGGCGATGATGTCCCTCTCTCTGTAGACGCCTCGGCACAACTTGACTAGCAACTTAAGGCCGAGGACTGCTGGTTCGTGAATTTTGATCGCCATGAAGAGGGATGTGATCGCCGTCCTCTGGAAAGCTTGCGTGCACGTCAAGGCATAACATGATTTGCCCTTGCCCGAGCTGAGATAACGGTCGAGAATCGACATTGCCACGCCGACCGTCTCCCTGCTTAAGGCGAAGGCATCAACGACGGCGAAGCACCAGTCGACCATGAGTTTGCGGCACCTCGAATCTACTTCCTGAGTGAAGTAGATATGACACCGTGGGGTGTTCTCCTCGCGCATGCGCATGGTGTTGATCCGTTCTGTAATGCACGCTTCATCGTAGATTCCGTCGGAAGTTGTCATCATGATTGCGTTCCTTGTTGTTGTTGATGTTGATGCTGACCTGACTGTTGGGGTGCTGCTCTTGATTATTTGTGAGATGATTATGAATGATTTATGGGGCCGTGAGCTGTGAGGTTGGAAGGAAGGAGGCATTGCTCGTGATCTGGATCGTGAAACATGATCAGGTTGTGGGAACAGAGTGACATACTAGATGTGTCGTGCTTGGGATGCTGTATTTTGAGACAGTCACACGTGTGTACGTAGACTTACGATGATGTGGGTAAACATATATTTGAAGGGACAACGAAACACACAATAATGCGAAGCGACCATTTTTTTTAGTGTAGTCTCTCTCTATCGTCGCTTTGTTACTACAGCCCGATGGCTCCTACTCTCTGTTTTACTGACACATCATCATCTTCATCCGGCAATTCCACCTCTCCAGATATCTTTCCCGTACTACTATGAGAGGTATTTATTATTTTTTAATTAATTACTACACATCATCACGTCGCAATGCCCCCCCACCGTGGAGACACGTCCTCCTCCTCCTCCACCACCACCTACCCGAATCGGCGCGCTGCCGTCAGCGCCAAGACTATGTCCGGGGTCATCGGCGACTGCGGCGACGGCATGCCGATTCGCGTTGGCGGCGGCGGCGGTCGGTCGTCGTCTTCCCCGTCCAGGACGAAGAATGGGCAAGGCAAAGCCTTGCTGAGGGGGACGTCGACGAGGAAGACGACGAAGGGAGGAGGGGGGAGGAGGGACAAGGAGGAGACGATGGTCGCCACTGCGAATAACAACACGGTGTACGAATTCCTCGAGAGCCGACGCGCCATGGACGACGATCGATGTCATACCGCGTCGTCCACCGCCATCATGACTACCGGGGCGGCATCGATGCATCCGTCCGAAATCGAGGACCATCCCTCCTCCCTCGAAGTTCGTACCCATCGAACCTGCTCCCTCTGCCTTCGCACCCTGCCCCGTTCCCAATTCTCGGACGGTGCCCGACTCGCCGTGAACGTTAGTCTGAGTCCGGGCGTTGCCACCTGCAGGACGTGCGCCATGACCGTGTGCGCCGTGAAATTGCGCTGCATGCCGGACAACGACGCTTTGCTGGATGGATACGCCCGACGGGGCATGACCATGCTGCTTTCGGCATCGGGGGGGGGGATGACGATGGGGGGGAATGGGGGGGAGGATGGTCGATCCTCTCCTCCGCCGATCGCGGGATATCTCGTCGACGGATCCGATCGCGGTAGCGAATTGGTAACGCGTCGAGCGGTCGACGATGCCTCCCCCCAGAGGACGATTATGATCGAGGATGTCAATTCCGTCTTTTACGGTGATCGCGCGACTGCCGGGATGGGTCAACATGACCGCCATCGCCGCGTCCCCGACGTCGACCGTCCGACCAACGTCGCCGATTGCAAGTACCTCGATCTCTTATTCTCGATGCCGTCGTACCTCAACCTGTGCGCCTTCGGGATCTTCGGTCGCAGCAGGGACATTAGCATCAGCGTCGCCGCGTTGGAAGCAGTGCGATTGCACGGCACATTGTCTGGGGGGGGGAAAGGAGGAGACGGAGAAGGTCAGTCGAAAGTAGGTGGAGGAGGGGGGGGGGGGTACTTCGTCCCGCACGATTGCGATGGACGTCCGGTCGTCATGGGACGGGAGGGATCGGACGATGGGATAGCACGGAACGAGAAGACAAGGAGGGAGGCCACGACAGATGACGTGAAAGTCGATGACGGCGAAGTCGGCATCGATCCTAGGTCGGTAGTGTGCCTCGTCCTCGGGGAGGGTCCCACCCCCCGCACCGCCATCCTCGCCAGTCAGCATTGGGGTTGGACGACGTACGCGATCGACCCGGATCTTTCGAATCAGTGGATCGGACGCCAGGACGACGTACCGGGCTTCGTGGGCTACGCCGGGTCGATTGGCGACTTCATGATGGAGGAGGACGGCAATGGCGATCGATGTGGCGGCGAGGACGGGAACGGGACTAGCGCCAAGTCGTCGAGCCGATTCGGACACCCGCCGCCCGGCGTCACAGTGCGTCATCTCGTTGTAATTGGGATGCAGCCGACAGAGCTTTCTGAACCGGTGCGTATGTATGGGAACGGTCACATCAACGATGTTCGGTCGAGGTACGACGACGTGCCGACGACGTTGGCGAGTCTGAGTCCCGTCCGCGGGACGACGACGTCGTTGGCGCCGCTCGGTGCCGAGAGGAGGTATCACGCTAATAAATTGCAGAAGGACTTGGGTTATGCACCGAATCACTGGTATGTCGACGAGGGGGTGTTCTCGGAGTGTCGGGAGGTAAAGGTTTGGAATTTTCACAATGCGGAGGACAATGTCGACGACGATGATGGTGGCGATGGTGACAACTACGGTGGCGGTGATGTAATCGATTTTAAGGGGAGTGTGGCAGAAGGACGGGGTCTTGATGATAACGACAATCCAATCGAGGAGGGTGGAAGCCATAGTAAGATTTCCAAGAAACGCGGCGATAACATCCCGGAGAAGAACGAGAAAGAGTCTCGTCGTCCTTCCCCCGGGGGGCGAACAGGGGATAGACCCGGAAAACCAACAAAGGACGAAATCAAGAAGAGCGAGTGGCTCGAGGAACAAGTGGCACAATTCATGACGAATAATAAAGAGAACACTACAAATGAGCACCTGAATGACACTTGCACTGTGGAAGACGAGATAGACCATGGCAAAACGGATGACGAGATAGACAATGTCAGCTTTGATGACACATTGACCACCACATCAAAACAATCTTTCCACTCTAATTACTCACGGAAAATTGTTGATAATCCGGGGGGAGTGGGGCTCGATGAATTGGCCGAAGAAGAATATTTAGAAGCATTATCGCCACAGGAGATTGAGAATGTGTTGAATATCATGACTATGCATGAAAAGCAGGATTTGTTTTGTAAGCCTTCTGACGCAGTTAGTTTAAATGAAAGTCATAGAAACGCCGTTGAATATGATGACAACACACATGAGGGAAGTAGTCCGGAGAATGATATACTGCCCGATAATTGGGAGGCTATTTTCGATCCAGAATCGGGAGATTATTACTATACTAATTGGGATACATTAGAGGTCACGTGGGATCGACCAGGCACATCTCCTCGTTTACTTGATGACGAAGAGGGTATAGATGCCGCAACTGATAGCAACGACGCCATCGACACCCCGCCCCTCGCGGGTCATCAGAAAAGCCACGATGTTATTGATTTGGGCAAAGACGACGACGATGACTCAACCCATATCTTAATAGATGACGAGAGCATAAATAGTGGTATTGCGGCATTGAATCGATGGAATGAGCCGGCTAGTTCCCCGAAAAAATCTGCTTCTCCAGGCATGGGTAATGGGAGGGTGGAGAAAGATGCCTGGAGCGATGAAGGGGGGAAAGATCAATTTGATTCAAACCCTAAAAACATATTACCCGCAGCGGTAAAGAGGTATCGCAGTAATCCTTGGCACATGAATAAATGTGATGAGAGCCAGAGCAGCTTCGTCTATGAATAATTTTTGGATCGATCAAAGTTGATTTATGTTATTTGTTTTTGCATAACAATTTAACTAACAGTAGTTTTATCTTGATCAATTATCGTTGTGCAAGATCCTCGGATCTTTGCCTTTCATAAATCTCACCGTCGGGAGTTCAAACTCTTCACCCGTCTCTTGATCTTCGACTAACACTGTAAAATCAATGAATGTCTTCTGATCTAATTTAGACAGCATTGTCTTTTGCTCAGCGCTGAGACGAACTGTTCCCTCCTGATTTCCTTTCATGGCGTTTTCATCGACCGAAGTCATTTCGACACTGTCTTCAGATATGACAGCATCCTTCAGGACATCCAAGAGTGGTGTGTTCAATAGTTCTTGATCCTCGCTATGGAGAAAGTTGGCAAAAATCATATATGGGCCATATGAGACGCTTGATATTTCGATGTTGTCGGTGCAGCCAGCTGTCAGAAGAATGTCCTTTAAGAAATGTTCCAGTGTCATGGAAATCGGACCACTGCATGTGAGTCTAGACCATATTGTATGTTTCCTCCCATCGACGCCCGATACCTCCTCAGCTGGCATGGGGGATGTAAATGCGAAGAAGGGAAGCGCTAAATTCACGAATGCGTTTCGATGCACTGTCAGTGGGAGGCCTTTCAATAGCTTTACAAGTTCAAGACACGACAAGGCCGACACGAGGGCTGTCGTTGTGATCATGGCGGGGACGATTCGCCCAGCCACCCGGCGAGTCTCCATGGCATCCACAGGTGGTATTCCGTAGGCCATTGCACGCAAGTTGCTCGCAGCCGTGATAAAAGCAACGTGGCCATTGGACTCGTCGTCCTTTTCAAAGTCGACCAAGTTCAAGTGAGGAAGGAAAGTGGCCCCAATTTTAGCCTCATTCAATCTTTCTAGTATGAGTGACAACGTGTCACTGTCCTTACCGCCACCTGATAAGTTGTGCAGGAACGCGTTGGAATTTTTCTTCTTCTTTTCGAGTAGTTTTGCTTTCTCTTCAAGAGCAGACAATGCATCTTCAAGAGAGATCAACGTGACAGACTTGTCATTGTGAGCATCCAAATATGATTCCATCCGAAGCCTCGCTGCGGCACTAACGAATTGCGCAATTCTTTCGTTGATAATAACTTGCTGAGCTGATACTTCATCTTCTTCTGAATCTAGTGGTACGAATCGCAATGGCTTTGGCGCACGCCGTGTCCCTGACCAGAATGGCATATCATCATCATCCACACTATCGAGTGGATGCTTCTGAATCAATTCGGACATAGTAGCATAGAACAACACGTGTGCTTGGTTAATTGCCCAATCCAACGCGTGCTTATTAACTGCTGATATGTAATCAGGATCGTGGTAGTCGGCACCAACGACGAACGGAAGCGGACCCAAGTCGTCTCCCAATTCTTCGGCCATGGCTATCGCCGCATCATCACCCATCTTGACAATCATTGACTGACCAAACGCATGCAAATCTTCGATCTGTGTCATTTCGCTCACATAATCATTCGCCTGACGTGGCCGACGATTGAAATAACCATCAAATAAATCCCTCGCCCACTGTATTGTATGGCTGATTTCGTAGGGAAAGTTCTTCAGCGTACATACTGGTATATCCGGCTCGGGAGGATCCGCCGAGGATCCGTACGATTCACTCAGTTGGGGTATCACCACTTGGACGTTTCCTTTTGGGCCCAACGTGCCGGCGTCGATAAGACCCAGTCCGTGGGTGACACACTGACTATCAACGAAAAGCCGTGCTTCGACGTTATCCAGCGCGTTCAGTACAACGTTGCAGGAGGACCAGAATTCATCGTCAAATGGACCGTCATCCTCCTCCCCAACGCGGCTGGTGTGAGCTTCTACACGAAGATTGGGGCAAAAACGCATCACGGCGGAACGGGCGGCAACACTCTTGAATTCCCCGACGTCGTGGTCTCGAAAGAGGAGCTGTCGACTGAGATTGGATTTTTCGATGGTATCCATATCAGTTAGGATGATACTTCCACGCCTCGTGCTACCAACCCCTGTACCGACGCCCATCGCAGCGAGATTTTTGAGCAGTTCGCATCCTATGGCGCCGGCACCCACGAGGAATAGGCGCGACCGCGCGAGTTTATTGGACGTGACATCGCCAAAAATGTATGAAAGACCAGTGACGGGTTCGGACGAATCAGTCCCATCAGCCCCGGCCTCGCTAGTCCCTTCGCCCGAACCTTGCAATACTTCGTCGCAATCATAAAGCAAAATCTGACGAACAGGGTTGTAAAGACCAGTAGCCACCTTCAGCACCTCTTGCGCTCCGAGGGCGCCAGCAAAGGCTTGGACTGGAGTAAACTTTGCTCGACAGGTTTGAGCGAATCGAGCGACCAACGAGTCTTTACTTTCTATGCTCGTCGAAGGATCGCCATCGTTTTTTATTATCTTTTGCACCAATGATTGAAATCGTTCCAAATCTGTTCTTTTATGTTTCAACCCATCGTAATTTTTTTCCACCGACGACCTCAACGGAAGTCTACCGTATTTCTGAACAAACTCGTCCAACGCGAGCATGGAGGACATGACCAGACGTCTTCTGATCGGATCATAGCCCTTATCGAGATCCGAGGCTGCGAACAACGTTTCGTCATCCCATCGATTGCTTGCTGATGTCATGATTGATCCTTCGTTGTCTTTAGGCTTGAGTATTTCCCGCAGCGACAGGAATGACAATTGTTTGGGCAACTTGATCCGAGCGAAAGATCTCGCCTTCGATTCCGATAATGAAGTCATTATTGATGAATTCGAATCGGCGGCCAACTTGCTCTCTGCAGCTTGATTTGTTGAGGTTGCTCCATCCCACTGCGTCACGATGAAACACGTCGGAGACTTAACCGATATCACCCGACACTTCGGGAAGGCGACCCTGACGCCGTGATCATCGTCATTATTGCCGTGAAATTCTATGACGTCGCCCCTAGAGACGTCGTGACGCTCGCCCTGCAGGCAATTCACCGAGTACAGCCTCATCTCGCCGCCTATTTTCCCCGCATTGCCGTCATCGTCGTTCATCACTTCCTCCACCCGATGCAACAATGTCGTGCGCGGGGTTTCGCCGTCCTCGTCGACGACTACGAAATTCGGACCAAAGTCGCAAAATAACTTGGCGTGCAGGCCCGCCGTCTCCACCGATATGAAGGGCACGACGCGTCTTGATGGTCCACCGTTGTTGGCTTCCCTTCCACGACCCCCCCGACCTCGACAGGCGTCGTTCATCTTCAATTGCATCGAGGTCGATCGATCGACGCAAATCACCACCGGATTGGCGCCCAAGGATATGACGTCGTCCTGATCGTATCCTTCGTCGTCATCGTAGGAATCACCTTCTTCCGTCGCGATGACACTCTTATCCTCGTCGCTACTACCGCCGCAGAGCGAATTCAATAATGCCGATCGGGATACAACGTTCACCCGCACGCCGGGATTGAGTCGCCGAACGTATTCCGCCAATAAGGACGCGCCATCGTCGCCGAAACTATCCTCGGCGACGCCCCCGTCATCGTCGTTAACGACGACGTCCCCCCCCTCGACGACTCCACCCCCGACCTCAGCCAACGTCGCGCGACGGTAGGCCGCGCCTAAATCGTCGAGCGAACCGTCGAAGTATCCGACGTCGTCGACGATGGCATTTCCCCCGTCGTCGTCCCCACCCCCCCCTCGAACGAGGGCGAAGCGTCCCACCCCGCTTAGGGCTAGGTTCTTCGCGATCTCGTACAGTAGGCCCGATGGCGTTTCGTTCCCATCCCCCCCCGTCCCGCGAGATGACCCACCCAACGGACCGTCCAGGACGGCGGTGGCGGATCGCACGAGCCTGTGCGCGCGCGCGCCGAGGGTGTACATCTGACGCGAGTATCGCTCGTCGTCGTCGTAGTAGTAATCGTCGTCGTCGTTCGCGACGACCGCCTCGTCGTTTTTCGTTCCGCCGAATGCGGGAGCGGCGCCTCGAGCCGTGTCCCTCGCGTCGTCGTCGTCGTCGTCGTCGTCATGCGAATCGATTCCCGATTCTCGTCGGTCCAAATCATCTTCGACGTCGACGTCATCGTCCTCGACTTCATCGTCGTCATCGTCTTCATCGGACACTGGTACCATCGCATCGTTCTCGATCTCGTCGTAATCGCGGTCGTCGATGCCACCCCCGCGGAATGAGTATCGTTCCCCCCCCGCCGACGCGGTACCGAGGAATGGAAGTCGCGAGCTCGGTCGTAGTAGTAGTAGCAGTAGTCGTCGTCGTCGTCGTCCGACGTCATCATCGTCGCGGTGCGATTCGGCGCGTTCCCGGCGGGGTAGGGCGAGGATCGGCGATTTCCTCCTCCCGGCCGCGTGCGTTCGCGGCGTCGTCGCGATCGTCGACCACGACCGCCGCCATCGGACCCCACCGCCGCCCGCCGCCGCCGCCGAGGAGGCCTCCGCGTCGATGATGAGGATGACGACAATGATGACGACGACGACGACGACGTCGACGACGAATGTCGGGCGGGGGCATATGATACGCATGATCGTGGAGAGGGGGCGGGCTCGGTGTCGTTCGTTATGAATGATTTTCAATTCGATTTACTAATGATTCAGCATCGTGCAATTATTACCTACTATATCATACATCAAATCTGCGGCCTCGTCGATCCTATTTTATTAATATTATTATTGAAAAAAGAAGTCAAAAAGCTCCAGGTGGAGGTGGAGACACATCATATCATGCTACTATCAACATACACCTGCCTCCTCTAGAGAGAGAGAGAGAGAGAGATAGGAAGAATTTTTTTTTTAATCTCCTCTAGAGAGAGGGGCACTTGATTTTCCAAAACACAATGATAGATTGTTGTTATGATTTAAAACTTAGGTGCTTATTTTATTTGGCACTATTTACCTATGCGAAAGTATCTTTCGGTCATGTTCAAAAATGCCTGTTTACCATGCAGCCATGTCCAATCATGTCTGCTCGAACTCATCTTGCCTGTTCGATTTCATCGCAATCAATATTTTGAGCATTAAAACACCATTTTTGTATTTAGAATAAGCTAATAAAACAGAATTACCGCCAATCGCAACATCAAAACCATTGCCCGATCAGCCACGAATTGGATCTACTTCCTACTTCTATGCTGCTGAGCTCTCTCAAAAGATAACATAGATAGCTCACTCTCTCGCGACACCATCTCAGTTTTGGCAGGAGCTGCTCCATTCAAATTTCAAATCCACCCCAACAAAATACACACGCCAGCCCAATACAAGAGAGGTTTAGTTCCTTTCAAGAGGAAGAAATAGATGCAATAGTATCATCAAATTTGTATAATTAACACACCGATCCAGGTGTCTGCAACAACTGAGTTCCACTTTGAACAGTTCCGGCAACTGGCAACAGAACCAAATTCCGGGATTCAATCAAATTCAAGAGCCTTGGCCATCAGTGGCTTCTTCTGCTTTATCCACCTCACAAAAGCCAAAAATGGATCTATAAAATTAAAATGCTACAAATATGACTGGTAAATCTAAAACCAGGCATTTGGTGTTTTGGCGGGACCGAAAAAC
>JALLPB010000901.1:0-12298 GCA_036939975.1 Cyclostephanos tholiformis | reverse complement strand
GTCGCGAGTTTGGTAGGAGGCCAGACAGTTTGTGCGTAAAAATTGCAGGCCAGACAGTTTGTGTGCGCAAGGTTGAAGGCCAGACAGTTTGTGCGTAAAAAACACAAATAAATCATAAAAAGAGTTTTGGGAACGCTCCATTATGGTGCTCAAGTTTTACTTCAATACCTCTAGGCGCCGTTGGCCGTTGGAGAAATTCATCTGATAATTTTTTTTGAAGAGTGTGCGAGACCATGGCGCTTACTCTCGGCCTCGGCGGCTCGGCGGCCGTCCTGCTCCTCCTATTCAAGGGGAAGAAGCGATCGTTTTTGGGAGGAGGAGGAAGAGGACGCAACGACGACGCCCACCACTCTGTCATGCCGCCGCCGACGAAGCGAGTCAGGCTTCATCATCGCCGCGGCGACGCGTCGACAACGACAACGACTGCGACTGGTGCGATTCGAGGAAGAGGGTCCGAATACGACGCCGCAGCCGCCGCCGCCGCCGCCGCCGCCGATCCCGTCCGAGATCCACCGCCGTCGTATGATGACGACGATGGTCACGCGGCGATCCCCTCGTCATGTCCTTTCCATCCCCCCCCGACGCCGCCGCCACCGCCCCCACCGGAATACTCCCCCGTCAATAACGACATTGACCGCAACGAAAATGTCGATACTGACAAGATCGACGATGACGAGTCCACGAGACGTCGTCGACGACCACGACCAACGAATCGTCGCCATCGGTCGCATTCTTTCGCATCGGTCGGCAATGACGCGATGTCCTCTGCGATGGCGCGTTTGCGACATGCGCGCATCGTGACGAATCGCAGTCGAATTCTCCTGGAATATGCCAGGGCGGAACACGATAGATCGATCGTCGAATCGAACGAGGCGATGGAATATCTCAGGTCCATCGAGAGGAAATGGGACGTCATCGACGTCGATGATGATGACGACGACGACGACGACGACGACGACGACGGGCGGCAACTTTCGTCGCGTCCGATATCTCCATCGTCGTCATCGTCGTTTTCATCGTGCGAACATGACGGCACCGAGGACTTCGAGACGACGATGGGACCTAGGATCGTTCGCGTATCCGACGCCGGAGAATGCATCGTCAACGGTACCTACCGTCGCATATTCGCACGTTCGCATCATCGTCCGTCCGACGTCGTACTCGGATGCGACGACGTTGCGGCGTCGGTATCGACTGCGACTACGACGGGTCCAAATAATGATCGCGCGGAAACGCATCCGACGGTCGTGGGGCCGATATACGTTCGCGACGACGGACCGTTCGACGTCCTTGGCGCTAAGCACGACGTTTGCATCTACCTCAGGGCAGGATACGGAGACAGGGCTAGGTGGTGCATCGCCCTGGTACCACGTCGCCATCGTCATCATTCCACCGATGACTGCATTTTCTTTGACGATGACTGCGATGATGACGACGACCGTAACGAGGATGGCGCGGACCATCAACGAAGCCGACGATGCGTTGGATGCGGGGGAAACGAAGGAGGTTGGAACTTCGCGGTCGCGTACATATACTATTGGATGGAAGTTAACGCAAACGACATCGATGCCTCCTCCCTCCTTCGCCAGCCGTCGCCATCGTTTGATCGCGACCATCATCATCATCATCATCATCATCGCATTGGTTTATCACCGTCGTCGTCGTCGCCGCCGTTTTGGGGCGTCTGCCACGGTGATCGTCCGGTCCCGATATTGGCGGATGCTAGCGGCGGAGACGACTCGGCGCGCTGGTGGGAGTTTTGGAGGAAGTAGTACTAGGATGAGATATTCAAAATTTCAGCTCAATAATATATTTGCGGCTTTTTATTTGCCACCACATTCCGATGGTCGTCATTACATTATTGGCTGTAGTAATGCATTGCCATGGCGAGACTGTGAAATCTAGGATTCAAATCAAGTTGGATCGCACCAAGTTGTATGCACTGATTACTACATCATTGGAAGGGTTAGACGCCATCATCGATGTATGTACTCCTTCTTGCCTTCAGCACTTCTGCCAGTGGCTCAACACTCATAAGTACTACAGTTAGATGTCGTCAACATTTTTTCTTATTAATGTTATGACAATAGTATTACTCCTAAAAACATCCCTCCACGATGAGCTTTCGTGTGATTCGCACATCAGGAATGCACGATGGGACACAACAAGTTTGATTTCTGGTACCATATAGAGGAGGTTGAATTGCACCTCGCACACATATAACCTCCTCCCTTGCAATAGGGTGCCTCGTCGGGGCAAAGACTCTCGGTAATATTGTTTTCGTTGAGACCATTGGTAACGGTTAGCAATCATGTCGTAGTTTGCCTCTTGTCAAGTGCTGGTAGGCCTCCCGTACTGAACATGGGGGCTTCAGGATATGTTTCAGAGCGCTGAAAGATATTGTGTTAATTGAAAGGAGTGATTGGAATGAATTATAAATGAGTCACTGATGGGTACAGGGGACGAGAGTAGAATATCGCATTCACTACTTACCATGCATGGAGTAGGAAACAACGAAGGAGGATTTGTTGGGCAATCGTAATCTGCGTTATGATTCGCACTGCAATACTGAACCTTATCAGGAAGGCACGACGGGATGCCGCATGATTGACCTTGGGGACAAGTAGTGCAAGGTCCAGTAAGACTGCACTCTGCACACGCAAATCCTGATTGCGTATACGCTGCCACGCAATAGTGTCCATCGTCACTTGTCGCACAGTCAGAATCGGAATCCCTGCATGCTGTGCATACATTCTCGCTGCCCATGGCCATGCAATACGGCGCCGTTATGTCGCAACCATTCTCGGTGACATTGAATTCGTTAATACCATTCGTTACGTTGAGTAAGCATCCTCCATTATTAGGTAATATTGGCATGTCGCCAGAAAGAGGAGGAGCAGGAGGTACAGAAGACGACGAAGGAGACATTGTAGGAGAGTATGTAGGTGAGCCTGTTGTTCTCTGAAAGATATGTGTTGTATCAATCGATAAGAAGAGATTTAAATGTATCATGTAACTGAGTCACCACGATATTGGGGGGACGATGGACGATGAGAGAAGAAAATCACGAAATGGACACAACTTACCCCCGCAGTTGGCGTCCTGGTAATTAGAGTCGGTTTGGCTTTAGCCAACCCCCGCAACACACCACCTTCGACCAACGGTGTCATCGAAATCATCACGATTATGACAACGAGGAGGCTCGAATTGAGGAAGTGGAGATTCATCATGTTCGTTTTGTGTGTTACCCGAAGACTTATATTTTAAGAGCTGGGGGAATACTAAGGTTGTGTTCGCATTTGCACACGGACTTCTTCGGTTGGCTTGGCATCGTAGATATTGCATCGTCATGACAACAACATCGTTGTCATCTGCAACTCACATTGCATGCAGGATTGCCCACTTCTTTTCTGTCTCATTATTTTTGTGTTTGCTCTAGTAGGTAGTTCCATCTTCGAATTCCAGTAGTGATAGATAATTATGTCGTGTTCTATAATTTTTTTAGGGGATCAATTTTTTTCGCGGGCTACCATACTCCCCCCTCGCTCTCCCCCCACCCCGATTTTATGCCCTTTTTTTTTTACAGCCCCGACATTTTGCCTAATAATTAATACACATCAGCCCCCCGAAGTTTTTTCGCTGTGCGAATCTGTGCGAGTGATGAGGATGGATATATTATGACGACCGACCCCACCCCGCGCGTATTATAGCCGACGGCGAAGAGGGGGGACGACCGCAAAGGCGAGGGCGCAAAAGTCTGTCAAGGAGGAGTGCATTATAAGGAGGAGTTGGTGGGGGGAGGGTAGAGAGAGCGAGAGAGAGTGAGAGAGAGAGGACGTTGGCGTTGGGTCCACGACGGACGTAATATATAATAAACCAACTCGAAGCGCAACGCATATATATATTCATCGCCGTCGTGGGCGAGACGGCGGGGGGAAGGGAGGGGATGGCGATGACAGGACGACGGCGACGGACGTCTTCGATGATTATGATGGCGACGAAGACGACGACGACGACGACGACGACGACGATGATGCCATCGTCGCGCGGGTTCGGCGTCGCATGTCGTGCCCTACTTCGTCTTACATTGACGATGATGATCCTCCGTCGCCGATGTTCCTGTTTGGTCGATTACAATTACAATCCCGACCGAGACCACGACGACGACGACTACGACGACGACGTCTTGAATCATCGTACCAATATTCCACCCCATAGACGGGAGCAGGATGAGTCGTCGTCGACGTCGTCCCCCTCCTATTCCGCCATGTACCATATCGCCGAGGGGGAGGCGGGGGTGACTTGCTCGGCCATGACCACTTGGACGACCGTGCCGCTATTATTGACGAAGTGCGAATATTACGCCCAGTGTTCCGAATATGAGACAGTCGAAATATTGAAATGTCCGGAGGGCACGTTGTTCGACGTTAGCGTCGTCGGGTGCAATTGGAAGGATGTCGTGGATTGTCCGGTCGTGCCGACGGTCAGTCCGGTGATGCCGCCGGAACCGACCGCAAATCCGACGTCGTCGCCCGCGCAGCCGACGATGTCGCCAACCATCAACGTGGACATATTCGACAGGCTCACGGAACGTCGCTCGGATTTGGAGGATGTGGTATTTCGGAGTTACGCCCGAACGGCGGATGGCACCGAGGACGGGGCGTACTATCCGAGTTATTGGTATCAATATCAGGATTTCGTCGATGCGTTATTGCTAATGTCGTCGAATTCCGGCGATGGCGGGGGGGGGGGCGGTGGCATCACCGGCGAGGATAGGCACGTATTTTACATCGGCGATAACGTCGACGTAATCGACGATGTCGCGATGGGAGACGATGGCGCATACAATTACGATGGTGGCGTTTACATATCCGACGGCGGCGGCGACGACGACATCGCGACACGTCGCGATCGCGCCCGTCGTGGACTGCTGCCGGGGGGGGGGGAGGGGGGTAGCGAACGACTGGGACATGCACGACGTCGACGGAGGGAATTGCGCGGTCCCGGGGGCTTCGAGTACGGTCTGGCGAACATCGCGGCATTCCTCGGACATGCCATGTCCGAGAGCATACGGTACGACGCATGCGACGAATTTCACTGGGAATATAAGGGCGGACGAACGATCGACGATGGAGGCGAAGACGGTAATAACGGCACGTCGACGACGTCCGGCGGCGGCGGCACCGGCAACAACGCGACGGACGGCATGGACGGGACGAGCGGCATGGGAAGGCGATACGCCATCAGCAATAGCTGCGGACAGAATTATCAGAACTATCAGGAATATTCGTGTCCGCCCGACGAGGTTTACATGCAATGCGAGGTGGATACGAACATGATACTACAGGCGACGACCGGCTTGATATATCACAACGCACCCCCCCCGTTGTATTGCATGCCCCGCACGACGAGCGTGCCATACACGGGATATTGGGACGTCGACGTCGGACTCGAACTGTCGACGTACCCCTACGAGAATTCGTACGGCCGTACCGACGTGGAGGGGTGCTGCTATTGGGGACGTGGCGCGATCATGTCCCGGGGGATATGCAGCCTCGGCAAGATCAATCATTACCTCGGCAAGGGGGGGTACGATAACGGGAAGGTCAACGCGCGATATCCCACGACCGACTTTTGCGCGTTCCCGGAGGCGATATGCGCGAGTCCCGAAAGTCGCGAGATGAGGTGGGTGACGAGCATGTTCGAGTGGGCGGAACGCGTGCAATCGTACACCGATCCGATATCGGGTTGGAATTACATATCGGAATTGAAAAAATTCGTCGATGGTGGACTCGTCGATATGGAGTTCTTGAGGGCCACGTCCGGGATATTGACCATGGGCTGTCACGATCCGCCGTGTGCGGGGTCGGACGTGAAATTGAACGGCGGATTCGGATCCGGATCGGTATATCGCGATGGGGAGAGGGAAACGAATTTCCAAAATGCGCTAATCGCGTTGGACGCGGGGGGGGAGGATGCGCTCTTGCGCGGCCTGCTCGGGTACTTCAAGGATAGGGAGGATGTGATGGCGACTCAGATACTGCTCTCGCAGACGCCGCAGGGGAAGCTATACCCCTCGTACCGATATCAGCTGTCCGACTTCCTATCGGCGCTAACGTACATATCCGAGACGGGGATAGGGGGACGGAAGTTCTACACCGGCGACTCGCGCGTGCCCGGCGGACTGCGATATGGCGTCGTGAACGCCGTCATGTTCCTGGCACAGGCGTACAAGGAGTCGATACAGTACGACGCATGCGACGAGAACAATTGGGAGATGGTGAACGACCTCTTCCCGCTATCGAACGCATGCGGTCAGCTCGGCATGAGCTATCAGGACATGTCGTGCGGGGAGGAGGAGGCATATATGGAGTGTCCCGTCAAGGCCAATATGGAACAGGTGGCATTGACGAATGCTGGATGGTTCCAGGTGAGTTCCGTGGTCATGCTCTTGTGTCAAGTGCGGTATGATCATGGCAATTATCCGATTTTCGCGTAGATAGATGGGCAACCCTGATTCGAATTCGTACATCGCCGTGAATTTTTTCAGGCACCAGCGCCGCTCAAATGCGGCCCGAGATCGAAATTTCCGACCACAGGATTTTGGGACTACAATCTTGGCAAGGAGAATAATGCGGATGCATACGCAAACGCGAGAGGGAGGGTCGATGTCGAAGGATGCTGTTGGTGGGGTCGTGGGGTAATGCAAACTCGAGGGTAAGCGGACATGAGCTACTTTGTACAAATATTCATCGATCCCCCGATTCGCGTTCAATTAGACCATTCTTGTCGATTGTTCTCCCAACGTATCAGAGTTTGCATGTACGGTAAATTGAATCACTTCCTCGGCAAGCGTGCGGCCGATGATGGTAGGGATGCGTTATATCCAGAAATAGATTTCTGCGAGTTTCCGCAGGGAGTTTGTTCCAGCTATGACACCTACGGAGGCGAGTTGCAATGGATGGTCGGATTCTTCGAATGGGCTGACAGGATCCAAACCTACGACGTCGACGGTTGGAACTACATCGAGAAACTAAAAGAATTTGCCGACGGAGGATACAAGGATTTTTCTTTCGTCGACAGCGTCAGCGGCGTGCTGAATCTTGGTTGTCACAATCCACCGTGTTCGGGCTTCAACAACAACGCCGCCAATCCTCACAACATGCGCGATCGCAACGACATCTTTCAACGTTTTCTGAATCACTTGCAAGTCGAAAGGACTTTCCGTCCGCCGCCTAAACCGACCCCAATGCCGTCCCCGGCACCAACGGAGGTATGACGTGTTTTTCCATTTCGCTCTCGTATCATAATTCTTTTTCCAACTGTGAATCACACTCTTTGCCCCGAAAACAAGGCCGATATACCTATTACTGAGGCACCAACCGAACCGGAATCTCCTACGGAATACCCAACTATATCACCGGCGCCGACAGGTTTTATGGGCCGTCCTCCTACTACGACCGTGGATGATATTTTTTTGACGATGGATGATCCCAAGACGGAAAATCGACTCGGGGAAATGGTATTGCTGAGTGAACATCCTTCTGGTGAAATCTGGCCATCGTATCTCTACACATGGCGAGGATTCAAAATGGCATTAACAAAAATGACGTCCGGCAAAGGTCCCGGTGAAAAGAATTTCTTTTTTATTGGTGATGGAGTATCCGCGAAAAGTGTTGAGTACGGTTTGGTCAACATCGCGGCCTTTATGGCACATGCTGTCACCGAATCGATCTATTATGATGCCTGCGACGAGAACTCGTGGGAGATGGTAGATTTTCGCTACCCGCTATCAAACTCTTGCGGGCAACAGGGCCTTTCGTATCAAGACGAGGTTTGCGAAAAGGAGGAGGACAAGGGGATGGAGTGTGAGGTGGATCCTGATATGGAAATACATGGAGTAACACATGCCCATTGGGTAGGAGCCCCTCCCCCTATGTACTGCGGTAATCGTCAAGTTGGATACTGGGATCATAGGACTGGTCTAGAAGAGAATGTGCCTCCTTTTAAAAATAAAGCTGGTAGATCAGACGTTAAAGGATGCTGTTGGTGGGGCAGAGGTGGTGAGTTGATTGTAGCAATCGTTTCTTTATTGTCAAGAAAATTCCTCTTGGTTCAAGTCTGATGAGACCTTTTTTGACGCTGAGAGAAGTTTTGCAAGTAAGAGGAGTTTGCAACTACGGCAAGTTGAATTACTGGCTCGGTGCCAGGGCGGCAGCAGAGAAAAGAAACAGCCTTTACCCTGATATTGATTTTTGCAAGAATCCTGGAGCTATATGCAGCGACAGACGAGCGCCCGAACTTCGATGGGTCACCGGTATGTTTCACTGGGTCCAAACCGTTCAGAGGTCCCGCCTTTCGAATTATTTCCCGACTTTAAAGACATTCGTAGATGCCGGCGATTATGCTGATGATCTCTTCATCAGCATGGTCAACAACATGCTGGGTGGAACCCCAGATGACATTTCCAAGAGAACCGATGCATTTTTCAATGTTTTGAGAGCATTCAATTTGATCTTAGTCGAAGGCGACTACGAAGATGCACCAGTGCTTACTTTTTGCGGTGTAGACTATGATGATGCAGGAACCAAATGTACCCCTTGTGAAACGAATAAGGACTGTAGTGGGATGGAACTCTGTCACGTTAATGTGACTGCTTGCGATGTTATGGTCAATGGCTTCAACAATACATTAGCAGATGAATCAACGAATGCAACTGCGGCCATACTTAATGGTGTCAATGACGAGCTGGCAAACGCCACCATCGCCAATGAGAACGCTACGGTTGCCATTGCCAACAATTCTGTTCCTAATACGAACACTATCGCCGCCGATACGGCAGATGATCCAACCACACAAAGCTCAAACACTACCAACACCGGTGCTGTAGAGGCTCCCATTATTCCTATGACCCTCCCTATTTCCTCCTCGACGAACTTTTGTGGCGAAACATGGGGCGATGCTTTAACCAAGTGTGCTAAAAGATGTGAGTCTTGTGAGAGAACGTGGCAATTATAAATGAACACTCGGCTATGGAATGCTTAAGTTCTTCTGTTTCTTGGTTTCACGTTTGAGTAGGTCCTACAGGTACAGACACCGAATGCGATCCTGGAGAATATTGCTTTAGTGACATCACCGTTTGCAACAGCCTTGCGCAAGTGAATGCAATATCCAACTATTGCGGTGTGAATTGGTTCGATGCACACTCAAAATGCTCAAAACCATGCCCTTGGGGTTTGGATGCAGAATGCACCCCCCCTGAAAGCTGCTTCAGTAACATTTATTGCTAGAGCGGATTGCAATTAAGTGGTAATATATTTTCTCAGCATCGTGATTCTCCCGAACAAAAATCAAGGTAACTGGCTCAGAGCCTCCAGGAGGTTTACTCGAACATTTGTGGTGTTTTCCCAATTGGGATGCATCATGGGCACTTTATGGGGCTTTAGTTGCAACCAATCGGTGTCACCGGATGCATCGTCTTTATTGAGGCCAGACAGGATGCAGAGTGCAATTATAGAAGGCACAACTCTCTCGGGCTGTACCGACCAAACGCTGCCAGTCCGATGTTGATTGCTAATTCATTCATCAACCCACTATCTCTAGTTTGAAGAATGCTGGGAGGTAGCACGAGAGTCATTGTGGGTGAAGGAGCCGCAGTTGGGGGAAATACTAGCCTGGAGCATGAAAACAGGTTATCGTAAGATCAAGTCTGGCGACTGGACCTTCGCTTCGTCTCCCATGGAAACTATGACATTATCACTAAACTGCATGAACCGTGATATCTATTACTAGTTAAACTAGAGTGCGTGTTTTGGATGCGGCCTGCAGCTATTATCTGTAAAAACAAAGTTAGCTTGCCATCCCATTTTCACTGGGATGGCTCGAACCCCCTCTGAAAAAACACATTCTGCGAATTCTCTCTAGATAGTTGTCTTTTTATCAGTAGAATGCATACACTTCAAAAACGCCTCGTACACATCCCAGTGCCGATACATCACTTAGCTCTCTACACCACCGAACTATTCCATGACGAAGACCCTCACATGACCAGAGTTAATCCCACTGTCACTATTCCAGGGAGAACCGATCGCCACCTTGCTACCATCCGCTGAGAGGGACACTGCATATCCCGCATTATCCATAGCCGCCTGCCCATCAATATCATCGCCAAGCTGCATCCAACCTAATATGGAATCACTCATTTGATAGACCCTCACGTGACCCGATTCTACTCTACCATTCCCATCATTGTACCAGGCTCCCACCGCGAAAGTTTTGCCATCGGCAGAGAGGGAAACAGAAATCCCAAACTCATCACCATCTGCTTCGCCGATAATATCTTGGCCAATCTGATTCCAAGTGCCGGTGTTGATATCGTCCCCAATTGCAAGTGAGAAGACTCTCACATATCCTGGCCGATCTCAATTAAGCCAATACCCCCTGGAGAACCGATTGCGAGAGTACTGCCGTCATAAGAGAGATTAATGGACCACCCTAAATAATCATACGCTTTGTCGCCGTAAATACTCTGGCCCAGCCATTTCCAGCTTGACTCGTCGCTATCGAATCGGTAGACCGTCACTTGACCCGAATCATCACCATTATTACCACTAAATGCTGCTCCAATAGCGACAATTGACCCATCCGCCGACAGGGAGACTGACCCTCCAAAATTATTGACACCCTCCTCACCATCAATGTCCTTTCCAATCTGTTCTCAGATTGTGCCATCGTTCACCAGACGATAAATCCTGACGTGACCCGAAGTCAATGCATCATTAAAGTCAGCGCCGACAGCAATGGTCTCACCATCTTTGGAGATGGAAACAGAAATCCCAAAGTCATCGCCTATCGCTTCCCCGATGATGTCTCCTCCAATCTGCTTCCAAATGTCTGCCTCTAGGGAAAAGACTCCTTGCATATCCTGGCTTATCATATACGGGAGAACCACAGATTATAGTCATGCCGTCGGAGGTTATGTCAACAGAATACCCAAAATAATCATCGATTGGATAGCCATATATGGTCTGGCCAAGCTGCACCCTGTTTCCGTCATAATTGGTTTGATAGACTTTGACATATCCTGTATTATTTTTATACCAAGGAGCACCAATCACCATAATTCTGGCATCGGCAGAGACGGCCACCGATTTACCCAAAAAATGACCAGCGGCATCTCCGACGATTGGTACACCCTGCTTCTTCCAACTCAAGGGCACAGCGGTGGCGTCGGACTGGTGGGGAATGTTAGTATCGAAAAAGATTAAGGCGCGAGTTGTCGACTATCGCATTTCTGCGAGATACAACGAGAGCGAAGTCAGTAATTTTCGTTTTTTTACTCACGGCGGAATAGATTTCGGGCATCGTTGTGCTCGTGATGGCGGTCGTCGCGATGGCAGTCGTCGCGATGGCAGTGCTGGACGTGCTCGTCGTCAAGGGATCATCCTTGTTGTCACCGACCATCATGACAACTAATGCAACGATTGCGCCCACCGCCACCAATCCCAGAGACCCGAGACCGATCATCACGCGCTTCCCGAATCTACCCGACTGGCGGCAGCCGGACAGCAGCGCGTTATCACTCCTATACCCGCCCCCCCCGTCGCCCTCCCCGACTCGAGCGCGAGATGGCTCTGTCGTCATCGGCACCACCTCGCAGACGGACATCGGGATGACCACGGCCTCCGGGAGGGAAGGGGGGGGGGGGCATCGTCCCACCGCGATGGCCCCGTCGATCGTACTCGCCGATGTGCGGAGGAATCGCCTCGATCCATCCCGGATTATTATCGGCACCGGGATCGTGACGAAAATTCACGGCCGCCTCAATCATTCCCTTGCCACCGGCCTTGTGAAGTATCCATCCCGCTCGGTACGGTACGTAGATCGTCGTCGATGTAGTAGGTGGCGACGAAGGGCGAGGCCGCGGCGCGCGGGGGGGGGGGAAAGTCGCGTGGGAGGCCGTCGCCCCATCCGAGCTCCGATCGACGGCCACGATCACGGACCCACCGCCATCCGCCCCATCGTCGCGAGGAGGATGGACGACGAAGACGAGCGGCGGCGTCGCCATCGACGTCAATGGAATCCTCCTCGGCATTCGCCAATACGAGCGACGTCGCCGTCGAGCGCATCGTCGTCGTCGTCGTCGATCCGATCGACGACGCCGCCCCCCGGTCGGTGGCTGCGATCCCGGATGCGGCGGCTGGGGGTGCCGCCGACGCCGCCACCGCCGCGATGGGACGAGGGGGAGGAGGAGGGGGGGGGGGGGGGATGGGTGGGGGGGGGTATCTTCTCCCGATAG
>JALLPB010000900.1:0-12285 GCA_036939975.1 Cyclostephanos tholiformis | reverse complement strand
CGACGACGGAAATGGCCATGGTCGGGAAGTTTTTAAGGGGGAGGGAACTGTAACAGTTACACAGTTACACTGTAACATGTTACGTGTAACTGTTACAGGTTACAGTGTAACAGTAACCTGTAACTGTGTAACTGTAACATGTTACAGTTCCCTCAACTCCATTTTTGAGTTTTGGTAATTGGCTTCAAAAATGGCAAGAGATGTATGTTAACACAACTGGTATCCCTGCACCAACTAAGCATTTTTTTGTTTGTACTCAAGCTACAAACTAGTTACTAGGTAAATAGGCCTCTCCTTCCCTCTCTCTCACCTATCACATGGTGAGAGTAATAATCATCGTCTAACCAAAAAATCAATAATGGACGACGACAAGATGACATACGGCACCGACGACAGTGACGGGGGGGTATGGGCTGAGGAGGAGGGGCTTAGCTGGGAATGTCACGTGTCAGCCATGTCGGCCAGAGGCCTCAAACGTCAGACTTGCGATGTTGGGGCCAACATGTCAGCAACATGTCATATGACATGTCCCCGACATTGTGCAAAAACGTGTCGCCGGAGGTGCCGACATGACACGACATATTTGATATGATGATTGCTGATATGTCGTGTCGGCAAAAAAAAATGATGCAACATGGCAAAAACATTCTTTCATTCTGCGTGGAAAGCAACGGGCAACATGTCAACTCAACGGCTCAGCAAATTGTGGGTTTGTTTAAGCCCGAACGACTACGAAGTAAGGGATTTGTGTCGGCAAAAAAAAAACGACACAACGTGGCAAAAACACTCTCTCATTCTGCGTGGAAAGGGACGGGCAACATGTCAACTCAACCACTCGGCGAATTGTGGGTTTGTTTAAGCCCGAACGACTACGAAGTAAGGGATTGCGGCAGCCGCATCTTTTACCAACAACAGATTATCCTCGAACTCATCGAACAATTTGGATTCAACCAAGCGGTCTTCCTCTTAAAAAAGATGACGGGGGAAAGCGATCGAATCCCCTTGGTGAAAAAGTATCTACACCAACTCATCCACCTCGACCAAGAATACGATCAAGTCATTATTCAGGATGTTACCGAAGTGAGAGAGGAACATGTTTACAGGTATTCATGGAAAGAGGGCCAATCAATTAGATCCATCACATTCACGACGGAGTAATATTTATTGTCCTATCATCGAAGTAAGAATTGGAGTAGTAGCGATAGTAGTAATGACACTATGTAAGCGCGGTTGAACAATATCTTAATATTAGTTGGGAAAAGGGCTAAGACCCCCTGAAAAACCCAACATGCGCGATTATTACCCCTCAGCATTCTTAATACCATAGTCCATACGTATCACCTCAATTCCATCTTTCTGTGGGTGTTGACCTATCAATTCACATGCAATTTCGAGTGAGAATGGCTCTGACTCTTCATCCGCTTCGTCCGTACTTGGATTATCTGCCCAAATTCCAATAATGTGCCATCCTTGTCCTTTGCCCCAATGAAACTCTAGATTGTCGTTCCAAATATAAAATACCTTTCTAGTGTCTGGATCGCGGAATCTAAGACCCTTATACTTTTCAAGCAATAGCGTCTCATTCACAACATCATTTCTATAACGTATTTCTTCTTCCCAGTCTTCCACCCAAGCCCGAAAGACACGCTCAACTACCCTTGCTTTCAATCCCCCAGTGTCAACACCAAACTTCTCGAGCTGCATATCAAAATTCAAATTGTCCTCTTCAATCGTTTGGTTACCTCCTTGTACTGCACCAGCATTTATCGCTTCCTTTCGATCACATTCCATTCTAGCCTGTTGAATCTTAGAAGAAACAAATAGAATACTTCGCTTCTCTGTTGATTCGGCACTGAGGTGTGACCGCTTATCATCCTTGATTTGTTTGACTCCACCCCAGCTCCGCTCAGCAGGACCAATTCCACAAAGCTTCGATGTTACACGGCAAGCCACATATCCTAGCACCTTTGTGTATGGATATGAATAGTTCTCATGCCAAAGGTAAGAATCACCCGTAATGACATAATGGCTTGTCCAGCGCCTTGGGTCATTATAAGGTTTGGTGTGGTTTTGGAAAGCCTTAAATTCACTCCAAAAAGTGTCCAGTATCTGTGTTGAAGACATACCAAGAAGAACAGCAGGGTTAGGACACGGAGGTGCATGAAGTCGCATTACTACCTTTTCAATTGTATCTCGTTCGTCACCCTTCATTCGATCTGTGACATCATCTTGGACCTCTGGCAAGACACACAATGCCCAACCAGCAATGGCATACTCGTGCTCAATGCGCTTCTTGCATTTTGACCAGTGAAATATGACTTGGCGGCCAAACGACATTTTCTCTGTTTCAATTGGGGCATGGGGCTCAACATCAACCCCAGCGCTGTCATCAACAATGCCAAAAACATCGCTTTTGTCGTCTGAAAGTAGTGTATCTTGTGGATCCTCAAATAGAATGCTGTCATCGTCATCAACCACCTCCCCAAGGACTATGTCACCCTCTGCCCTCAAAGTGCTCTCACTCTTGAGGGCACCAAAGAGGAGCTTGTCATTCAACAATGCTTCAGACTTGTTGAGGGCAACTGTAGTCCTGTGCGAGAGAAAAAATATCTTGTCCATCGCGGGCTTGTTCTTATCGCAGTAGCGAAGCAGCCTCAGTGCAGGGAATACAGCACGCAGTATGATATAAATACACTTCCAGAACTTTTCATCCTTCACATCGTGCACAGCTGCCTTAGCACTGTCCTTGAGTTTCAACTCAAGGAATTTTTGCTGATGGATGCTCGCTTCCAGGGCCTGCAGAACCATAGCGCCATACGTGTTCCGGCACCCCTCAGAAGACCAACCTTGCGCCAAGAGTTTGCAAGAGCAGACTGGTCCATGAATTATGCATAGATACCATGATTTGCACCTGACCCAAACACATTGTACAGCCGGCATGTCTTTTGGATCAAAATCTTGAGAGAGAGAAAAAAGATATCATAGAAGTAAGTGCTTGCATCAAAATATCAATCAGCACAAGCATGCAACCTACCTTTATTGGCTTGATCTTCGCAATTGATGAAAAGAAAAGAGAAACAACATGTTCCCCCCCCTGAAAGCAAAATGTTCACGGAAACCTTGCCGTCAACACTTCACCAGCCTTCTGCACATTTGACGCACCATCAAAAAAGAAAACATTGGTAAAAATTGTTTCCGGGTCATATTCAATTACCTTCTCCTCAAACATATTGGCGATATACAATGCATCCTTCTTCCCTCCATCCGCCATGTGCTTTGAACAATCTTGGATCGAAATGGTGATTGGCGGAGTGACGCCACTCATGGCAAGAATGTTCATCAGTGGCATCCGATGGATCGTTGCGCCGTCGCCCATAAATGCTAAGCCAAAAATCTTGACTTCCTTCAGGAGTTCGGCCTTGTTTTGCTCATACGTATTCCGGTAATTCAAGTCAAGAAGCTCACCACCAATCTTCTTTCGATGCGGAACCACAAAGTCTTCGCCAACAAGCCGACAAACTTTGATGAGACGCTGAAATCGCTGCGACTCAACAACTGCATCAGGGATGTTCTCACAGTGGAAGAAATCTGCAATCGCCATCTCGACAGTGGCATTATTGGACTTCCGAATATCCAGGTTCATTGTTGACATGGTTCGCTGTGATGAAAAAGCAAATGGAAGCGGCGCTTGTCCCTTCACTGAGGTGTACGATGGCATGTCACTTGTGCTTGCCTCCCCTGAAAATGAAAGACATCCTGCCATACGGGTAGATGAGCCTGAAACAAAAGATGATTCACGCACACTTACCGCCCCAAGATCACCGCGCTTATGCAGTAGACCTTCGACAGATGAGGTCTGAAGCATCTCAACAGAATCTTCAATGGAATCGCTCGTACGCTTCTTCGACATCTTTCGCTCCATATTAGCCTTGTACAAATCAGAATATTTTGCCCTATTGATCTCTGGAATCACAGCCTTGCAAATTTTTATACCATTCTTTCGAATCTTAAGGACGTGGCTCATCGCACGCGAAGCATGTTTTGGGGAGAAATTTTTTTGCACCACCCGCATTTCCACCCATCCTTACCATCGTTAACAACACACGCCTCAATATACTCACAATCAAAAATGCTCCTGAGGAAATTTGGTGGATCAGGGCAATCGTCTCCTTGTCCATCCTCTCCTCTTGCTCTGTCTTTCAAAGGGTCCTCCTCGTCGTCAAAGCCGCCTCCTATTCCGAAATCTACATCAAGTATGTTGTCAATGCTGGTGCCCTGGGTTGGCTGTGTCGTATCTGTAGTTAGCGTTGAGATTGATGTCCCCGTGGTTGTGCTGGTGGTTGGTGTGGATGAGGACATGTTCTTGTTCCTTGCTGCATGATGCAGCAAGCGGGGGGAGGCACTCATGATGATGATGTATTTTTTCCTTGTTGTTTGAAGAGGAATGAATATCACATCATTGTCTCATCTGGCGGTGGGCCGAACAAAAAATTCATGGCATGGGAATTAGTATGTTAAGTAGCGTGAGGGCTGGGAGGTACGTACCTATGTACAAACGTACCCCGACACAAAAACGTACTTAAAAGCACATGTCGTGTATGTCACGTGTCGGCCAAAATAGGCATGTCCGCTCAAAATTGGAGACTTTTTTCATGTCGCCGACATGTTGCCAACATGTCGCCAACATTCCCAGATAAGAGGAGGGGGGGGGGATATCGTTGTACGCCATCGCGATCCTCGTCGCGTTCGTATTACATCAAACTGCGAGGGATGCGATTATAAGACACGTGCTCAACGATAGGGCCAAGAACGATGCCCTGTCGTTGCCATTCTGGTCGTTGCTTATTGCGATTTTCATTGTTGGGACGATGATGAGAATGCTACTACCGTTATTGTCATCCTTCGTCCTGGGCATTGTCGAGGATCTGACGAGGACGGCGGCAGTGATGGTCGGAAGGGAAGGGGAACGAACGCGGCAATATCGGGAAATCGTACCAATGACAATCCATGTCACGGGATTGTGCATCGGACCGGCATTGGCATGGTCAGCGCTGGGGATGATGGTCATGCTCAGGTATGCTAGGCCATTTCGTCCCATTTGTGAGTAGTTCATTTTCTTCCCCGTTCTCCCCTATCCTCCAATCACCCCGTTCGTGTGTGTCTGACATGTTGTATGTATATCACCAGTCCGATGCTCCGCCACGCCTCTGCAAACAAATCCCTTCGATGCCGCCCTCCATAGCCTCAGGCATAATTTCACGTCCAGGATGCGCTTCTTGGACATCATCACCAACGGACTGGATATGCTGTCGTCTCCATCTTTCTCCACCTCCTCCACGTCGGTGGATGGACGTCCAAAATTGTCTTCCTCCACGCCGTCATTCTTCGCGACGACTGTCGCCGCAAGGAATGACGTCCCCCCCCCCAAAAAAGAAATTATCCCACGACGAATAATATCAACATGGCGGGACGGCTCAACAAAGGCTCCCTCGTTCGACGTATGGTGACATCGTCATTGCTACAGCCATGATACACAAGGTATAGTCGACCGGTATTGTCATCCATACTCGTCCTGTCGACGATCAATGCGGCGGGCGGGCACATCCTGGCGAGGGCGTACGTCCTACCGCACATCGGCGATCTTTTTGGAGTGTGCACGGTGGTGACGCAGCTCTCCATCAACGAGGGAGATAGGCTTTTTGAGGTGGAGTACGGAGATAACTTTTAGTAGCATTATAATTAATAATAAATAGTGTTTTATTTCATCATTAGTAATTTATTTATAATTATAGTGACTAGGTAAGAGGGGGCGAAGGAAATGGCCATGGTCAGGCAGTTTTTAAGGGGGAGGGAACTGTAACCTGTCACAGTTAACTGTAACCTGTTACAGATACAGTTACACTGTTGCCTGTTACAGTTACACTGTAACTGTAACAGGTTACAGTTCCCTCAACTCCAATGTAAAATTCAAAATTATTTTCATCAACAAGGTTGTTAGCTGCGCGGTTAACATTCAGAGCATACTGAATATTATTTAAGCCCCTGGGTTGTGCACTCGTCTCTTTTTCATGTTCCGTGTGGCTTGCCCCAAGAAACAAAATTTATTGCCCCTGGATTCAATAATCCGTCATCAGCGTCATCATTGCGAGTTGTCGCCGCCCCTCACATTCTGTTCCTTACTTTCCTCCAGCGTTCGCAACAATTCTTGCCTCATCTCCTCCCACTTCGAGGTTCGCCCTTTGTAAGTCACAGCCCACACCTCCGCTGCATTTGTGGTATCACTGTCTTCGCTCGCGATTAAGTTACTGATCTGGGGCTGCTTCCACACTTGCGGCTTAGGAATGATCGCCCCGCTACGCTTCGATATTCGCACCTTCGTCCCGTCCTCCAAGTAGGTATGCGTAATCTTTGTAGGGAATCCGGTGACTGGATCGACAAGATTTAAGTTAGAATAATGGATCGACCTCTCCATCATGACGGTCTCTGCCTTCGAGCCCCTCATCGGATCGGCCGGGATCCTCCGGGGGGCAAGATTGACGTTCTCCACGATGACACGCATTTTCTCCCGGATGACAACCTGCACCTTGCCCTGCTTGCCGAACTCGGGGTGCTTACGCTGAATGACCTGCACGGTGTCACCGCGTACAATATTCCACCGTTTGGGGGGCGGCTGCTTCTGGTAGCCCTTAAGTTTGCTCCGATTCGGACGCATTAGCATGTCCATCAATTTTGCGCGGCCGCTGCTCATGGTGTAGCAATAAAATTGCGAAGTGAGAGGGCCTGCTTTTCTTGTTTGTGTGAGTGAAGATCGGACAGACGACTCAGAGTATCTTCCTAATGTGCTCCTAAATATCGTACGGTAGTACGCGCTCACAACTCACAATTTTTACTCTCTCAGCATCCCATCGTCCCAATAGGCATGGATACGATAGGAGAGAAGAGTGGCTAGTATCTTAGCTATCTACTACGATCCTATGGTAACACCCCCCCACAATCCGGTGTGTATCAAATGATTTGAGGTGCTAGACAGATGAAAGGAATCATTGGAACACTGGATTGTCTCTCCATGCCCTAGGATGCTTAACCACGGACTATCTGTAAAATCCTCCCTGAGTGGTGCGTGGACACGAGCAGCAGCAGCTGTGATGGGAGTAGTAAACGAGTGAGGTGTATACCTGTCAACATCGATGGTATGATTAATGTACGATCCAACTATTGTGGAATATATCGGCGAGTAGAGTGGTGGTATGGCCAAGGAGGAAGTCGGCGTGCCGATGAAAGAGGAGTGGCTGGAGTGGTTTGGTGAGATGGTCGGACATGTTAATAGATGTATCAATCCGATCAAGGAGGACAAGATCGCGTTCAACCCATTCACACAAGGAAAAATGTTTGATGTCGATGTGGCGGGTCCTCGGTGTGGGTTTTTGTGCGTTTCCCATAGCCGTACATCCATCGTTATCTTCGTATAGTAGAGTTGCCGCTTCTTGTGGAATGTGAAGGTCCCAGAGGATGCTCCGGACGAAAAGGATCATCTTACCCGTGTCGTAGGCGGCCATGAATTCAGCTTCTGTTGATGATCCGGCGACCGTTGGTTGGAGTTTGCATTTGTAAGCTATTGTTCCGCCAGCAAGGCGGATGCATATACCGCTGAACGAACGCCGTGGTTTAATGCAAGCGCCTAGTCGGAGTCAGAATAAGCGTGTGCGATGTTTGCAGCAAACTGTGGGCGATTATCGAGTAGGATATCCTGTTTGTTGCTGTTGACTGGTGGCAGTGGTCCCTCTGGGAGTTCCTTTCGTGGGTGTGTTCGCCAGAAGTAGAGGCCGTCGTCTCGAGACGTGTATAGGAATTTGAGAGCATGTTTCAAGCCATGGAAGTGGATTTCGTCTGGACACGAGTTGGTTTGGGAAAGTTTAACACTGGCATATGAGAGATCGGGACGACAAGTCGTCATCGCCCAAATAAGCTCGCCAACGCCAGACCAGTAGTTAAGTTGCATAGATTTAGCAAGGCATGTTTGAACTGTTTTATCGGGGTCACCCACAGCGGCATTGAATTTCTTAATCCACGTAGGGTCTGATGGCAATGGTGTTGATCGCGCAGGTGTGGGATATGTCGTTTTCATCCATGTAGTGAGGTAGGGTTCAAAGATTTTGTCGACAAAGTTTTTCACATTCATTTTGATATAGTAACGTGTCTGTAGGATGTCGATCCCGTTGTACATGTCTAAGTATCCTTGACGTTTGATGGGGATTTTAAGGCGGTCGTCGATCATGTCCATGAGGATATCTGATGTTTTCATGTCCGGCGCAGCAATAGTAAAATCATTGACTTGTCGCATAAACAGAACCCGTTTGCCGTGAATAGTGCCCAAATAGAGGCATGGTTCATGGATTGTTGGAGTAAGACCTATCTCGCGTAGAATCTCGTCGACATGCTTCTCCCAGAGTCTAGGAGATTCAGGATGGCCCTGCATGGCGGAAAGTATCGGAATGACGTGGTCTGGAGGGATCGGAGGCAACTTCTTATGGTTTACCCACCATTCGGTAAATGCACGATCCGGACGGACGAAGAAGCCCTGTTTAGGGGGAGGTGCTTCGGCGAATGCGTTAGAGACGTCTGCACCGTAAATGAGAAGATTCTCTGCGGCCGCGACAGCATAGAACAGGCGAGCACTTGTTTGATTGACGCAGTTGGTGTAGGTTTCCGCGAGAACGCGAACCATACCGGATCGGGTGGAGCCATCACAGACACACCGAGCCTTTTTACGACCGTCCAAAGCTTTTATTGCATAAGTCCATACGAGGTTAAAAATTGCGTCCTCCTTCGAAGCAGCCACTGGAGTACCAAACATTCCCTGAGCATCGTATTGGTCTAGTTGCAAAAACTCGGAATGTTGCCAGTCTGACCAGTCATCTTGTTGGGTAAGCTTGCCGTGTGTGAGTTTCATAATGCATGTAACATACTGCAGGACATCACCATCGTGAACAATTTTATAGGGAGGAGGTTTGCGTAGGTACTCGGCTACAGTCGTGAAGTCCCAGCGCTTGTTCATTTGGTCGTGAATGTGCTGTGAGAAGGGTGCGGAGGACACAATGGGAAGTCCGTCATGGGAAATGTCTTGGCGAATTTCCGGGTGGCTGAAGAGCAATGTGACAAACTGTGAACCTGAAGTGACAGCCGATGTGAAGGCATCCTGTGCATCCGCAATGGAGGACACTAAGGTGCTGCCTACCTTGATGAGCCAAGTCCCTTTTAGGCGTGATCTCCAACGAGGGATTTTAGCACCTGGTGTGCTTGGGGTCATGCTGCCTAAGAAGAGACGGTTGTCTGAATGAGCTAGACATAGACCGGCGGTGCGGTGTTGTTTGAGATCGAATTTGTGGAGATCTATGACTTCCTCGAAGGCTTCAAAGTACGGATCTGGGGACATGTAGACCAAGGCCATGTTGTGTTTCCCAATGAGATATTCAGTGGCAATGTCGGAAGAAGAGGGCATGACCATAAGAAGACAGGTGGGTTCGTGCCGCCGCAGCGGTCCTAGGGCGTTGTGTCGCCATAGTCTCTCGCAATGGCAGTGGGGTGTAGAGACAGGGTGTTGGCACAGTAAATTTGCCATATGTATGGTCGCATTTCGCAAGGGGTGGCCACGGTACTGAAGTCAAGGGTGGTGCTACCCCAGCGTCGTCGTCGTAGTCTGTCTCCAACCCAAGGTCATAGAGGAGTTGTGCAGCAGGCGGACGAGTAGATTGTAGGTACCAGGCTTCGTCGAATTGTGCGTGGTGGCTGCGTTTTACCAGGCCGGAGTCCAAGTCAAGGTACAGTATATTATGATCAGTTGTGTTAAATCCAAGAAAAATCCCTGTGAAGTCGTTGCAATCGAGTTTGCTGTTTCTGTCGCCGCTTCATTTAACACACACACGAGAGCCAAATACCTTTAGATGAGAAAGATCTGGCTTTGTCCCAAAGTATCTTTCAAAAGGAGTGGCTTTGGTCTCGCTGTGTACCAAGCGGTTGTGCAGGTAGACTGAGTGGAGGAGTGCCGCCGACCAGAATTTAGCAGGAAGACCCGCACCGTAAAGCAGCGTACGGGTACGCACGGCGAACTTATCATTGTATATTTCAACTGCGCCATTTTGTGAGGGGCTATCGGCACCTGTTGGTTCGAGAGTGTAGTGAAAGTCTCGTAGGATCATATCCTGGATAGCAGAGCTCCGAGCCAGTTCTCCACCCTGATCGGTCCGAATGCATCCTCCGGCGTTGTGACCATGTTGGGTCAGGAACTCTTTGATGACGTCAATGGGAGGAGACTTTGTGGCCGTCAGAAACACCCAGACAAAACGTGAAGCTTCGTCGACCACCAGGAGATAAGAAGTGAAACCATCATATGAGGATACAACCCGATCGATTGATTTGTCCTGTCGTGCGTAATTCGAGGTGGAGGCACGCATAAAACCAAAATCCATGTAGAAACGTCGGCGACGTTCCTGTGTTCGGATAGCCGAGCATTGGGCCGCTTGCTTCCGAATTCGTGCTTGTTCCTTAAAGTCCACGAAGCGGAATGGGTGGTATTCAAATGTCGTTGGAAGGCCAGTAACACTCTGGGGAAGGACGTCGAGTTGTGTTACGCCTGGTGACCCTAAACGAAGAAGCCAGACTTCGGATTCTAGTTGTCTAGCTTTGCTGGTTGGTGTGAAACATGACGACTGATGGAGGACAGGTGGGGGAAGTGTGTTGACCACACGGTTGATGTGTGGTGTTGGTAAGGGGGCAGACTCTGATGAAATTGGTCGGCGTCCGAGGGTGAAGACCTCAGTGGGGCAGTAATACAGGCCGTCATGGCAGTCCAGATTGATGGTCATGTTGAGGAGACCGTCATGGCTGTCGAAACGGATGGCCCCTGGGCAAGAGTCCTTGTACCCTGTCATCGTCCACGAGGCAAGGAGGTCGCTTGAGTTAAGGATGGCCTGTGGGGAGATGATTGTTTCAATGGCATCCGCAGAATAGTAGCATAGTTGCCAGTGGATGGAACCGTCCGAGAGAGTCAAAGGAAGGGAGCCACTTTTCGTGCAACAGTCATCCGTTGATGCACCATTGCCGTGAAGAGCCACAGTGATCGGAAGCGGGGGGATGTCAACAGCGTCTGTGAGGATCCCAAGGTCACCCGTGAGGCAAATATTTGCACCCGCATCCATAAGTGACCAGTCTGTAATCCGAACCGAAGAGCAAAGGTCGTCCTTGATTCCAAATACTCTTGGTGTGACCACAACTCAAATGACGCTGGCCAATGGCGGAAATATGGCGGTTGTGGTGTCAGGAAGGTCCGAAGTAGTCGTCTCACGTATAGCCGGTGGAGTGTAGAATGGGAATGTGAATGGAGTATTAAGTGAGCTAGGACGCGCGTGGCTCTTGAGAATGTTGTCGATGATGGAGCCGGGCGGGGTAGCGTAAGAGTTGTTGGAAGGAGCCGAGGGAGGTGGTTCGGCGGGTGGTGGAGGGTCAACATGAGCATCGATTATTGGCGTCACAGTGATATCCCCGAATAGGTTGGTTGTGACACGTGAGATATAGGGCGTGTGGGGTAGAGCCGTTGGTGCTGGTACTGGGAGGGAGGGACGCGGAGAAGATGATTGGCATTGGACGGGTGGTCGAGGGTTGTGTCAAATATGATCAATCCCAACGCATTGAGAAAGATCGTACCCTAGTCATTTGTCCGCAAGGCCAACATCCGATTCCAGCCAACATTCCCAGTCCATGGCAAGGTCGAGGGTATCCTCCGTTATGTTCAGCATGTCGCAGTAGGTGTGCATAACCTGGCGGGGTGTACGAGCAGGTTGACTGAGGTGATCCTTCCAGCGAGCAAGCCATTTCGATTCGATCTTGTCATGCTCCACATCGGTAAGGGACTTTTTGTGACGTTCAATGAACAGAGCCAAAGCTAACATATTGCAATTGACAGCCTCATGGCCAACTTGCTTACATACCTCGCAAAGTTTGTTGGGGAGGAAGGTGCGGCGACGTTGATCTGGGCGTGCAAAGCGTCCACGTGGAGCAGCAGAGCCCGTCTCACTGGAAAGAGCAGAGCTATGAGAGCTGCGATTGCTTGTGGTTGTGGAGGTGTCTTGGCAATTATCGAGACGTTGATGGCGGTCGAATCCCCTGCGGGTCAAACCCCGGCCACCCCGGTTGCTACCCTGTACACGACTCTGGTCCATACAGAAGACACGAGGTTGTTATCTTTATAAAGAAGTAGATGCTAGCCGAAGGGTGGAAGGGCGTCCCCTA
>JALLPB010000899.1:0-12293 GCA_036939975.1 Cyclostephanos tholiformis | reverse complement strand
ACTGTCTGTCTGTCCATGAATTGAAGAAGCAAAGGTCTGTCTGTCCTTGGGATGATTTGCGTTAGCATCAACAACTCCATCCTATGGGATATTTTCGTCGCAGTTGAAAACTACTTGTTAACACCTCGCCCAGTGATAGGATGAGTTCAGCCTTCCATATAATCGCTTCATCCCGATGCCAGTTGGGTCTTGAAAGAGCCGCGAACCATGATAGTGGTGAAAATGCACCCGAAATCCAGTTGGGCAATGAACAAGCAGCGAAACACGAAAAGAAAGAAATTCGATTGTTACCAGTGCGCTATTTCTTCCATGCGATATATCAAAAGCAACCGGCCATTTATCGTAGCACCCACGAAACTTATCGGATCTCAGAAACAAGACATAACTGTCCACTTCTCCGTGCTTTTAGCATGGATTGGGACGATGTTGCGGCGTTGTTGCGCCACTGCCATCACGAGCATACAACGACGGGTACATCGCCGCCGTTAATATTTCAAAACGGCATCGCCATAACCGATCCGTATACTTTGTACGCGTCAAATCCTCATGCAGCGTACCTTGATGGATGTTCGATCATAATAAATCATGCCGACTTACACCATCCTATCATTGCACAATTGTGCAATAATTTACAGCAAACTTTCCGTAAGTTGATACACTTTGATGTTGTTGACCTCATCGTCTTGGCCGCTTTATCTCACACTCATGTTTCGTTTTGGATCGACAGCGCATGTCTATGCAAATGCCTACCTAACGCCCGCTTGCTCGCATGCAGTCGCGGCCCATGCTGATGATCGAGACGTATTAGTCATGCAAATATTGGGAAGAAAGAAGTGGAAAGTGTATAAAAAGGTGCCTGTGGAATATCCGTTCGAGAAGGAGCAGGCTGGAAAGAACGGGAATAAAATTGACTCATCGGTGTTACGAGGAGGGCTGTGCTTCAATAATAAGGATGTGATCCTAGGCCAAGGTGACATTTTGTATCTCCCGCGAGGATATGTTCATGAGGCTACAACAGAGGATTTCGACGGTGTAACATCAGGGTACGAACCAAGCTTTCACGTAACTCTTGCCATCGCTACGCATGACTGGTGTCTCTCAGTTCTCCTATCAGAGACGATACGCCAAACGCTGGACAGTGTGACACATTTTAGAATGGCTTTGCCTATTGGACCAAGTGAAGAATATACTGGTTTTGGCTCGGATGAGAATTCGTCAATAACAGAAAACCCTTGCCTTACACAACAGCTAAGTGAAGCGATGTCTTTAATTCAAAGTGCGATGACGCCTGACTTGGTTGAACAACGCTTACGCGAAAAATATCGAATTCACAATGCTCATGCATACGAACACCGGCAACGAATATTATCGACGCAACAATCCAAAAAGAGAAAATCCATCGACGACAACAATGGATGTGTTGGGAGCGCTGCGGCTTCTAGCTTATGTCTTCATAGTGTAGTGCGACTTAGTACTCCACAAGAGCGAGACAGTGTTTCGATGGATGAAGGCCGTCTGCGTGGACTAACAGTGCGTAAGGAGACCATTTCGATATTGATGAAAATATTAAGCAAGTTGAAGAGTGATACGGATCTGAAAGTTGCCATCAAGGATCTACTTGACATCGCAATATCTGACGACGTCGAGATAGATAGGACTAGCCTTTCCATGGTTTGTGACTTTACGCTGCTCTCATTTGCTCGATGCTGTGTGGAATTGGGTGCGTTGGCGGTCGAACGGTTATCATGATGAATTCTCACAACCGTGGGGCAACCTTAAACTCTGTTGGACGAAATCGGGGGACAGACACACATCATAAAAACGAATCACATGTGCTCGCCTCGGATCAAACATCATATATATAGTGTGTTATTAAAAGTGAAATCCAAAGCTGAGTAATTGCGATTTTTTTTATTTTTAAGCAAATCGAACGATCGGGCTGTATACCATCAGTCCAAACAAACAGCAGCATAGCACGGTCCCATGGGAGTAAACGAATTGTTTTTTATCATAGGGTGGATATTTCTCTCCCAGCTCCACGCATTCCGTCACATAGGTGGATACAGTCGACAGGCATCCGGCAACTCCCAGCGAAATCGCATTCAGTATTTGTATCATCCAGGACTGCTGAGCGCCGCCCTCTTCGTCCGTCGATGATCGGGCAATAATCCAGGCCGTGATGGCCGCAGATATGATACAACCGAGTAGGTTGGCGAGGAGTGTACCGGCCGGGAACCAATACTCGCCGCGAATGCCGAGCCTACTATTCAACGCAGATAGCCTATATCGCAACAATGTCCCCGTGGGTGCGAATAGGGATCCGATCCATAATTCACGGTAGTACGGTATGCCCCAATACGCATCCCCGGCAACATAGAGGCCGATGAGCGTCCCGACTATTACGAATAGGAGCATTGGCGTTATCCAACGTAGATGATGATCGTGATGACATCTCGAACGAAACTTCCGCTCACAACTGCTCGTCGGGGCGATGTCGAGAACATGCGGATTCCCCCGCTTATCAGGGGAGGACCACGTTCCCAACGTCCTACCGACGCGATAGCTAACCGACGACGCTTGGTATCCCAATACGTACCCGAATAACGAGGCGAATATCTGACTGCCTAAATAAGGGTTCGCGGTGCCGTCCATCATCAAAACCATTTGAGTATTCCACGACGAATACGTCGTTAACGATCCACACAATCCCGTTTTAATACCGAGATGCAGACTGCCATCCAATTGAAGGGAGTGTCCATGAGACAAACATGGCAATGCCAACCAATCCGGATAGTCATCGCGATCCTTACTCGGATAACCGACGAAATAACCCATAATCAAACAACCTAACATATTTGCCGGCATATCGATGAAGAGCGCACCCCCGTGTTGCATCGATCTGCCATTCGATGTCACGCAAACGCGACTCGATATTGGCCATAGAAAATCGTGTATAATCGAATCTAGTCCCGTCGCGTTAGATTCGCAATCACCGCCGAAGAAACGACCGACGTACACTCGCAATGTGTACCCTAGTATCGAAAATAGGGATAGGTAAATGACGTCAGGGGCGGTCCTCCACGATGTCTGGTTAGGGCTCCTCATCGTCGTCGTCATCGTCGTCGTCGCATCGGATCCAAGGTGATTCGCAGTCCCGACCTCCTCGTCGCATCCGGCTAAGGACGATGCGGCACGGTTTACACCCGGCTGATCGACCGGAGGAGCGCGTTCCTGCATGATACTACTCGGCGCGGGGCGGCGGCGGGGCGCTTGTCATGCCGCATGCCTTCATTCTCTTCTCGTCATGAGAAGTCGTGGCTTCTTCGGGCAGAATTATTATTATTTAGTGAGAGGGAATGTGGGGATGGAGGGGATGCCCCCTAAATTCCTCCGTGCAGCAGCATCTTCTGTCCGTCTCACTGACCAATCAGAGGCAACGAAGAGAGAGGAAGAAAAAATCCAACAACAAAAAACACAACAACAAAAAAAAGGAAATAAAGAACATAAATCACATCATCTGTCTCTTATTAGGACATTGGTCGCCCTTGGGCCCATCGACCGATCGATAACGCCACGCATATCATCGAATAATGCTACGACTATCGGAAAAGTCCAAATCCAACAATGGCAGGGACGGCGGTGGATTCCAATCCCTCGACCTTTCCCCGTCCGTGTACGCCGGCATCAAAAGGCTCGGATACCGTACGCCCACTCCCGTGCAGAGGAAGTCGTTGCCCGTATTATTGACGGGATCCGATGCCGTGGTCATGGCGAGGACGGGCAGCGGAAAGACCGTGGCGTTCCTCGCTCCCGTCCTGGAGAGATTGCTGGCGGCGCGGGGGGGCGGGGGGAACGACGGCAATGGCGGATCGTCGTCGTGGTCGGGGGGGGGCGGGGGGGGATGTTCTTCGAGGTCGGCATTCGCCGTCATACTCTCGCCGACGCGGGAGCTATCCATCCAGACTCTAAAGGTGTTGCGCAACCTAGGTCATTACTGCGTTCAGGAATCGAAGTTCAACTTCGTGGGTATCAACGGCGGCGAATCCATGGAGATGCAATTCGAATTGCTTTGCTCGCGACCGGACGTCATCGTCGCCACTCCCGGACGTCTCGCGCATCATCTTTCGGAAATACCAGACTTTCACCTGCGACAATGCGAGATGGTAATATTTGACGAGGCAGATCGCTTATTCGAGATGGGCTTCGCGATGCAATTGCGTCAGATATGTGCCACCATGCCGGAATCGCATCAGACGATGCTCTTCAGCGCGACAATGCCCAAGGCATTAGTGGAATTCACGAGGACGGGTATGATGCACGATCCGATCGTGATACGATTGGATGCGGAGGTTCAGGTGAGCGACGAGCTACGTATTGGGTTCTTAACGTGCAGGAGCGGTGAAAAGGATGCGGTGTTGTTGCACTTAGTGAGGGACGTGTTACCGCTGATGAAGGGTACCAACACGACGACGGGGAGCGCGAATACTAATTCGGACGATGGAGATGAAGTGGGAGATGATGACAGGGATGACAATAACGATGACGATGATAACGATGGCAATGAGGAGGAGGAGGATGAACTGACAAAAAAGAAAAGGCTGAGGAAGGAAAAGAAGAAGGCCGCGAAGGAGGAGAGGAAAAAGAACCGCGTGGGGAAAGGCAAGGATTCCAAACGTGGACTGACCCTCATCTTTGCCGCCACTCGACATCACGTGGAGTACCTGACATTATTGCTAACAACGTCCGGCCTATCCGCCACGCACGTATATGGAAACATGGACAATTGCGCCCGACAGAACAATCTCAACTCGTTCCAGAGCGGTCGATGTCCGATTTTGGTCGTTACCGACGTCGCCGCACGAGGGATCGACATACCCTTGATCGATCACGTCATACACTACGCATTCCCGCCGAGTGCGAAACTATTCATACATCGATCCGGTAGGGCCGCACGGGCGGGTAGGATCGGGTACTGTTGGGGCATCGTCGATCCGGAGGAGATGCCGTATATGGTCGATTTGCATCTCTTCTTGGGTAGAAGGATGAGTACGGGACGGTCGTCGGAGGGGATCAAATCCGATGATGTCCAGCAGGAGAATGCAAACGAAAACGACGAGTCTACTACGTGGGAAGCCAATCATCTCGAGGACGTGGGGATCGCGTACACACTAGAAGAAATGACGCCGGATATGGTGCACTATGGCTCGGTGCCGGAGTCGGTCCTTGTGGAAGAGGTGGAAAATGTGAGGAGGATCGTGGATTCGGAATTCGCCGGGTCTACCAACGCAGAGATGTTACGCAACCTGACAAAAGTGTGCAATAACGGTGAGTTTTCGCATGTTTGATCGCGAACGAAACTGACTGACGACGACAGTGTTGCCTCATTCATTTCTTTTTCTGGCCTTGTTGCCATATTCCGACAGCCATGAAACAGTACAGGAGATCGCGACCCGAGGCTAGTAGGGAAGGAGTAAGGCGTGCCAAGGCCATCCTAGAAGGTGAGAAGGAGACTGGCAGTGGAAGGCGAGTCTTAAACTCCCATGGCGGCATACCCTCCCATCCACTGTTGAGACATATCGAAGTCGAAAAAATCAAGGCCATGGTGGGACAGTCCTACAATGACACATCCGCGGTGAATGTAAAACAGCAGGAAGAGATGACTAGAAAAAAGATTTCTGACCTCCAAAAAAGACAAGATTTCTTACTGGCCATGGCCAACTTTCGGCCCAAGGAAACCGTATTCGAAGCATTCGCCACTGGAGGGCAGAAGGATGTTATCTATTCCAGTCAGGTGGACAAATATGCAAATGGGAGTGGTGCTGCACTGGTGGCAATGAAGAGTATGAGGAGACAGATGAAAATTGCGCGTGATAAGGGCAGCGCACTTGTGATTGCCGGGAGCAGGTCGGCAATGGCGTTGAATGGGGAACTAGACGGCGCGGGATCGGACGGCGTAGAACAGAACCAACAAATTGGTGAATCGGCAAATGAAGAAGTCCCCAACATGGGACTGGCCAATAGTGTGCCCATCGCGAAGCCTACTGAAATTAAAGTGGAGAGCAAACGTCATCTTTCCAAAGCAGAACGGAAGAAGATGAAAAAGGACCCGACATATGTGAATGACTCAAATAATACTAACGCCACCTTTAAAAAAGCGAAGGCTAAACGTGGCGCTGACTTTCGTGACGATTTTCACTTTATCGAAACTGATGTCACGCACGACACAGTTGCTGCCGCACGAAGTCGACAAATGGAAGCGGCGATGCAACCTTCAGCCGCAAGTAGCTCAAAGGGATCAACTGCACTAGCCCATCGTATTGAAGAAAATATGCTGGATATTGTTGGGGATGAAAATGTTGATTTAATCAAACGTCAACGAATGATGAGGTGGGACAAGAGCAAACGAAAGTATGTGCAAACGACTGTGGGCGATGAGCTCAGTGGCGAATCCAAAACTAAAAAAACGAGATTAGAGAGTGGGCAATTGGTCAAGGGTGATAAGTTGAAGCTCGGAGAGCTGTATGAAAAGTGGCAAAAGAAGACCAATCGCAGCATTGGGCGGGTGGGTGTGTTTGATGACGCGGCGGAGGACGCCGGGGGGGAGGTTACCAATATCAAAAAGGCTCAACGAGCTAGTGGCGCCAAGAAATCGAATGGGAAGTATTTCGGCGACGAACCAAGGACGGCAACAGCCATTCGGAAAGAACGTGAGAAAAAGGAAGAAATGCGCGTCAAGAACATGAAGAAGGGAGATCGCAGACAGCTCGAACGAAAGCAACGTTCGGAGAAGGCCTTGGCCCCGGGAATATCTGGTAAGAAAGGCGTCAAGAGCAAGAAGGGTCCAAGTGGGAGATGGAGCAACAGTAAAAATGGAGGTAAAAGGTAACACTCTAAAGAAGACGAAAGAACGAAATGCATATGACCCAATTATGATTTTCGAGTGTGCTATTCAAGCAATGAATTCGGCTCGCGTTTTGTTGAACTAGACTACTTTCCATAGTGTCTACGACGATGACCTAGGTCTCTTCTTTCTTACCGAGTCCTGGATATTTCTCCCTTCTTTATCACGTGATGAAACAGATGGTGATTTTCTACGCCATTCATCGTCACCACCGCCACGTCTCTTATCAGAATAGTCTCTGCCACGAGAAGGAGAGCAAGATCTGGAGTGGTCATCGTTGTCAGAGTCTTTGTCACGGCTGTGAGAGGACGATCTTTTGCGACGGCCCCCGCTACTGCTGGCACCACGTTTGTTTTTTGACGAGTATTTCTTACGTCCGGGATCTGACGATGAATATGATGAGTACGATCGGGGACGTCTGCCGCTCCTGTTTCTGTAACTTCCGCCCTTGACCTTGCTCCTCTTACGACTGTAAGACGGGTAAGAGCCATTCGAGGAAGACGACGTGTATGAAGACGAGGATGACGATGACGACGACGACGACATGGAGCTACCACTGCTGGTGGAACTGACACTGCTCGTATCAGAAGAGCTCGTCGAAATGACGGAGCTCTCATCGTCGTTGATATCCTTTTTTGCTGCTTCCTTAGCCGCCTGAGCTTGAGCCTGCGCCAAAATCAGCTTGGGCGCATTCTTCAGAAATTCGCGCATGCCGTCCGTGAGAGGACCCAGCCCGATGCTTGTAAAGAAGTTGATGGCGTAACGCGTGTTGCGCGCATTGTCCTTGGGAAACATGCCCTTGAACCAGTTTCGCGATAATGGTTCATGTCGTTCCTGCCCCCTCGATCCTGGCACGGTAATCGCTGCAACGGGAGCCCCCTCGCCCACTGGACCATCCGGATCGGAATTGTCTGTGTCAAAGCGTTGTTTCAGCGTGACCATTCCCATAGCCTCCGCCATTTCCTGCACCAAAATCTTGATGAAGATGCGAGACGAACTGGTGGTCTCGTCCTCGTTCAGATGTATACAACCCAAAACAGCCCATGAGAATGAATCGGTGTGCAGGAGGTGGCCGAAAAGCTTGGCAACATTGCGCAGTTTATTCGTTTCCAACCTGTGGATGGTGTTGTATTGTGTCGTGAACGCCTCCTCGAACGCATTTTTCCACCGCTCGTGCAATAGACAGAACCTCCCGCTGACCAAACCGTAATAACGTAAAAACGTCCGTTCCTGGGAGCAGCACTCAATGATCATGTTGATAAGCTCGCACTCGCGCCCGGGGGGGATGTCCATCTTAGCCAGTTTGTGCGTGCACTCCTCAAAGGTGGCTGACGACATAATCGTTAGGTAAATGGTCCGGCGGAGGTGGACCAGGTCGGTTTCGGTCAAGTCTTTGATGACTACCGTTTTCTTGTTGTCGCCGGAGGATCCTGCCCCCTCCCCGATAGGAGCCTCGTCCTCGTCCTCCGTCTCTGATCCGGTTTCGCTGTCACCTCCATCGCTCTCGTCGTCGCTATCCTCCCCCAAAATTTCGGCCTTGATTTTCTTCCACTCCTCCTCCCTCTCGTCGTATTCCTCGTCGTACCGGAACGTGTCCAACCCCTCCTCGGCATTCAACCCCTCGTCGTCCAATCCCAGCTCGAAAGTGATCTGATCCTCCCTCTCGACTAAGTCTAAATGTTCCTCGTCGGGTATAGTGGGATAATCGACAAAGCCCCCTTTCCTTATTTTCAAGAGCGTCTCGATGCGATATTGCGCCCGTCTGCCGATGGTCCCCTCGTGAAGCAGTCCGCGGAAACGGTCCATCACCGCATGCACGCCCGCGGGACTAACCTCCGTAAGCTGCCTCCCCACGACGCACATGTACCCCACGGCGACGTCGACGCTGTCCTCGGTCGGATCGCCGTCGAGGAGGACGGTGAGTATCTGCAGGGAAAGGAGCTCGTGGGCCATCCCCTGGTTGAACAGGTGCCCGAGCAATGCGAGTGTCGACGAGACGCCGTCGCGATCGCGCCTCTTATACGTCCTTCGGAAGGCGAGTATTGCGCGCGTTAGCAACAACTCACCGCACTCGGGAAGCTTCGAGCTGATCACGGCCATCAACGCCGCGTATGCGGGAGCATGACGGGGACTCGCGGAACTCGCTCGCAATACCGAGGATACGAGTATCCCCCGACCGCGAACGAGATTCGCACCCGAGAAGAGGGAGTGTATCAACGGCTTGATTGTGGAGGGGGATAGACGGTTGATCGTGCCGTTGATGAGTCGACGTAGGTCTTCCCACGTCCGACGCTGCACGTTCGCGGGCGTCTTTGCCACCTCCTCCGCCTCCCCGGCCACCCTCCGCTGCTCCTCCATCAGACGGCGCTTCGCGGGGGGGATGTAAACTTCTACCACCACCGCAGCGTCCTCTTTACTTTCGAGTTTTCGACGCGTCATCATCGCGCCTTCCCGACGGCCGGCATGATCGACGCCCTTGCTATCGTGGCGGTTGACGGCTCGGCGGCGATGACGGCCCCCGTCGTCCTCCTCCTCCTCTTCCTCCCCGCCCCTCCCGCGGGCGTGGCGGGGGGCGTCCAGCGCGCGGTCCATCCTCGACGGGGGAGGAGGAGGAGCAGCACGGTGAGGGGGGAGGAGATTTACCATATCACCGCCATCATCCCTCCCTCGTGCCGCCATCGCTCCCGCCCCGTCCCCCCCGTCCCCCGCTCTTCCTCCTGCGTTCATCTCCTCCTTCTTCCCCCCCCCCGACTCGCTCGCGCCTTGGCCTTCTTCCCCCCTCCCATCGGCCTTGGCGGGTAGTGGTCCATCGTCGTCGTCATCGTCGGTCTCGCTATCGCCCGGACCCCCCCCTCCTCCTCCCGGCGGCGGAGGAATCGGACGGGCATCGTCTACGTTCTCGGGGAGGGGGATGACGTCAACCTCTTCCTCCCCCTCGTAATCGACGTCGGGGGCGCCGTCCTCGTCGGGGTCGCGATGTTGGTGCGGATCGGTCATGATAGGTCCGATTGAGAGTCGGAAGAAGTTGTTGATAGGGGACCCGTATCCTCTATTCTCTAATTATTGGACGTCTTGTCGTGGTAGGTGGGAGCAAGAGGAGGGGAGATTGAACTTTTTGGTGTGACTGCAGAAGCAACGAAGGGCAGACGATGAGATGGACGTACTTCATTATTATTTATGGTACACGAACGGCTACCTACCTAGGTACTTCATTCATGGTACACGACGACGGCGACGACGATGACGACGACGACACCGACACTTAAAAAATCATATTATTTGAGGACAAGCCGATGAAGCCTGCGGCAAGGGAATCAGTCAAGTGTCGTTTGTTAAATATTGTTTTTTGTACTACTATGTAATACCATATGCAGGCTACGGAGTCACGCCCTTGACATGACTCCTCCGCAATCCACCACAAAAAAAATGGGAATGGTGGTAATGGTGGAAATGGTGGGAACGGGGGGGGCTACATACGTACTATTTATGGTACACGCCAACACCGGCAACGATGATGACAACGACGATGACGACGACAACGACAACAACAACAACAACAACAACAATGACAACGACACTTTAATCTTTTATATATATGGTGATGGAAATATATATAATTGGCGCCGCAACTTTTTTTAATTAAAATCCAAAATATATATAATTGGCGCTATCTCCTTGTTGGTCAGGGTCGATATAGGGACCCTTCGTCAAGCACCCTAAAAATACTAATAACACCCCCTTATCAACCAGCCAGGTCAGTTCTGACATCACCATCGTGCTTCCTGCCCCTGAATTAGTCTACACGGATATTAACATGGTGGGTGTACCATACTTTTTGGCGGAGATATTAAGCGTTGAACCACCCATATCGTGTCGCCACAAAAAAACCAGTGACCCTAACTTGACGATGAGTAGTGTATGCAATTCTCCCTCAACTCTCCCTCCCGACACTCCCCCCCTGCCCCCTCTCAATGCCAACATCTATGCAGCGGGGCATGTGGTGTCGGCAATGTCGAATCCGGCCATGTCGTCCGACACAAACGTGGACAACTTTGCAATCAAGTTTTTGGCATCACTGGCAGAAAGCAATGCTGGCAGCGATGTGGATTTTCTCAAAGAGGGAGGCCATGCCAACAAAATAAACACCACAACCCCACCCTCAAGAGTTCTCTTCAATGTTGGTTTGCTATCTGGGCTGGATGGTGGCAATGGCGGCCCCGAATGAGTTGATGCGTGGAGGGGGTCCATTTTCCCCTCTACGATACCATGGTAAAAAACCGCTATTTTAACCAAAAATTCAGAATTGAACGATGATGGATATGACTCTGAGGGGGGGCTTCCTTATTTTGCCGACATGCAGGATGACAATGCAGTGGAATTTTTGGAGGAACCACTCAAAGATACTGTTGAGGGGCCACCACCAGCAGCACAGGCAACCGAGCAGCTTTCGATTGAGACGATGATGGCACTGAAGATGAAGGAATTGAAGGAGGAGTTGAGGAAGAGGGGGCGTTCAATGCTTGGAAAGAAAGGTGAGTTGCAGGAGCGATTGAAGGAGGCGATTCTTCTCAACGTGCCTGTTGGTACAGGGAATGAGGCCCGTCGCCATGAGTCCATGTCAGGGTTGGATGTTACAGCACGGTGGGTTTTGTTGACTCCCGAGGATGAGCCGATCCCCGAGCCTCAAAATGCAGATCGGAGCCTCCGTCCCCCCACCGAGATGGATGGTAGCCTGAATCCAAAGTTCGGGATGAAGGAGACGTTCTTGCGCGGCGTTTTCACCGGGACGAATGAGAAGATGAGGTACACGGCTTCCCTCGTGTCGCCGCCGGCAGTTCGGCCGCCAAAGAAGAGGGTGCGGAGATCCCGGAAACTTTCACCAGCGAGGCAGTTGTATTCGAACGAAACGCTCGAGCCAAGGGTCCTCGGCGGGCCAAACACCGACTTCCTGGCTCGATACGGTTTGGATGAGACGAGTCATCCCATGGATTGGTTCTCGGCCTTCATGCCGATGAACCAGAACATGAACAAGGAGGATCCGGCAGCAGCAAACGTCAAGGGCGACCGGACGACAAAGTTTGCAGTGTCGAATTGGACGAGCTACTCCAACGCCAAGGCTATGCTGTGCAACGCTGGTGAGCCGGGGAGTATCTATGCGGGGAAGTTTAGGCGATTCAAGAACGAAGACATCATGGCAATGATCGGTGTGTACATCATCGACGGCCTCGCACCTTCTCCCCAGCTGACGCAGAAGATGCAAGATCAAGAGCGCCAGCCCACCCATGGCAACGATCGGATTGCGGCTGTCCTGGGGCCTGGTTGGCAGCAGAAGCACCGGTCATTCCGGCACTTCTTTGCATCCCAGGATCCCCTCATGACGCCCCCTCCAAAG
>JALLPB010000898.1:0-12293 GCA_036939975.1 Cyclostephanos tholiformis | reverse complement strand
TGAAACAAGTGACGAATTTTGGTATCGGGAGGAGCCCGAGTAAATTCTTCCAACATTCACAGCACATCAAGGTGCTAAAAACTTTATATACATTACAAAGTAAACCCCCAACCTATAAAGGCGTAACAGTATAAGGGTGGACCTATATGCCCATTCACAGCATATCAAGGTGCTAAAACAATGTATATATGTCCAATAGGGATGTGGGATGCAGTCTATGGGGGTGTGGAGCCTCAACTATCACATTACAACATCACTTGGGCTAAGCCTTACCCCAATTTTCCTAAAATTCATCCCCAACCTGCACAGGCATAACGGTATAAGGGTGACCCCAACTTTCCTAAAATCTATTTCTGACCTGCGCAGAGGTAACAGTGTAAGAGTGGACCCAGACGCCCCCCCACAGCATATCAAGGTGCTTAAAAACTTTGTATACATATGGTATGGATGTAAGATGCAGTCTGTGGGGGTTTGGAGCCTCAACTATCACATTACAACATCACTTGGGCTGTTGGGCTCAGCCCTACCCTAATTTATCTAAATCCATTTTTCTAAATCCATCCCCAACCTGCACAGGCATAATGGTATAAGGGTGGACCCATATACCCATTTACAGCATATCGAGGTGCTAAAACAATGTATATGTCCAATATGGATATGGGATGCTGTCCACAGGGGTTTGAAGCCTCAACCATTACATTGCAACATCACTTGGGCTCAGCCCTACCCCAATTTTCCTAAAATCAATCCCCAACCTGCACAGGCATAACAATGTAAGGGTGGATCCATATGCCCATTCACAGCATATCAATATCAAGGTGCTAAAACACTTTGTATACATATGGTATGGATATGGGATGCAGTCAATGGGGGTTTGGAGCCTCAACCATCACATAATACAACATCACTTAGGCTCTGGGCTCAGCCCTACCCTACATTTCCTAAAATCAATCCCCAACCTCATGCACAGAGGTAACAGTGTAAGGGTGGACGCATATACCCATTCACAGCATATCAAGGTGCTAAAACACTTTATTCATCCAACATTGATGTGGGATGCAGTCTGAAGCCACTTTCTGCCTCAACAAACATCACATTGCAATATCACTTAGGCTCAACCCTACCCCTTGTTTTCAAAAATAAACCCCCAACCTGCACATGTGTAATGGTATAAGGGTGAACCCATATACCCATTCACAGCATATCAAGGTGTTAAAACAATGTATATATATTCAATATGGATATGGGATGCTGTTCACATGGGTTTGGAGCCTCAACCATCATATCGCATCACATGGGCTCAGCCATACCCCTTTTCAAAAATAAACCCCCGACCTGCACAGGCATATCAGCATAGTATGGGTGGACCCTGATGCCCATCCACAACATATCAAGGTGCTGAAACACTTTGTATACATATGGTATTGATGTGGGATGCAGTCCATGGGGGTTTGGAGCTCCAACCATCACATAACAACATCACACAGGTTTAGCCCTGGTAACCAAACTTCTTAAAATCTATCCCCAACCTGCTCAGAGGGAAAAGTGTATGGCGGGTGGACCCATATGCCCACCCACTGCATATCAAGGTGCTAAAACACCTTGTATACATATGTTATGGATATGTGAGGCTATCTAGGGGGGTTGGAGCTTCAACCATGACATTACAAATCTAGTCTAAACAGCCAATGACTTCCTGAACTAAATAAAGCTCTCCATAAGCATTAATACGGCTTATAGTCATGTGGGACATTATCAATTTTCCATTTCTTCCAAGATACTCTAGCTTGATTTTCACCATGCTTTTCCCACATGCAATTCTGCATGAAATTCTCTTTCTTCATCAAAGCCAACTGCCATTGTATCTACATCATAGACATTAACATTGCATACAGTTTCTGCCCATCAGCTGTCAACCATTCACCATTTCTGGTACTTAGTAGGAGGCTGCAGTTCTTTTGTCAAAATTCCCCTCCATTGATGAAGCATATAGGGCTGAAGTGTTCCCATCGGCATCTTCACCTGATACCACTCCAACAATAACACGTTCAAGTCAAGTACACTAAGCAATTCAACTAGCTTACCTGTGGGCACTTGTTTGATGCATCCAGATAAAGAGGGATGATGGAGTTTCTGATGTCAGTCTTGAAGACAAACTGGTTCATGTCAAAGATGAGGACTGGCCACCATGACTCTTTCTTGCAGCTAAATGCCCAACCACTCTTTGTGGAAGAGTAGTTATTATCAAGCACATCATATTGAAACAGCACTGTCTATGCTGTCACTGCCTTTGTTTGGAATTATAGGTTCATGAGGCATGATTGCCTCACTAATGGCATTACTCACTGTGATCATCATCAAAATGAGCATTGTCTTTGACATCAACTGTCTAACATGATCAGCTATGGATTGTACCGTATCACCTTCAGTCATCGCCCCTGAAAATTTTGCTGCCATCAAGAAACAACAAGCATCAAGTCTCAATTATATTGATGATTTGCCACAGCTGTTCCTTGGGGATCATCACTTGATTTGTATTAGAATCATCACTCACAAATCCCAGGTTGAGGATTTCATGTGTTTGTTGACACCTTCATACTTCTCTTCCTTCATATTCTCTGCCTCCCAAACTGTCTGTATTAATGCTGCACCTACCAAGTGTAAATGGTTTTTTTGAGGGTTTTGCAATGCCAATGTCACAGACACAGATGAAAGTCCCCCTCTCCCCCGCCCACTTAAGGCCAAGGCTTTATTGCAAAGGATGCTATCACACAACTGCCCCATATGACATATGGCCAAGAATATTATTTTGAAGGTCTCCTTAATTAATTGTACCTGCCATTGACTTTGAAGCATTGGTAATCACAATTGGGTGTGGCCTGTGGGCAAGCAAGCTCCACTCATCCATATTTATTTGTCAGGACTGGCTTTCCAACTCCATAATATAGTAGCTTGGACCATTTGTGGTTCCTGAATCCAAAAAAACAAAACATGGGGTAATCAAATGGTGGTTTGGATGAGTGGGGGGCCTGATCTAGTTGCCACTACCACAGTTACAGCCAACCAGTTGGAGGAGGAGAGGAGCTTGGGCACAAACAAACAGTCATAACCATGCCCTTTTGACCCATTGTCCATCATATTATGCCAAATTGGTTGAATTGCAAATGTTGCGCAATTTCTTCAATGGGGATGCAAGTTATAAAAAGTTACTAGCATAGACCACAGCAATAACTGACAGATAATTCGCTGGCGATCGGTAAGTTGTCCAAACAGTACAAACTAATGATCGACCCTGTTAACAAACAAATAATTGATATTTGCATTCTATTTGGCAACCCAATTATTAATTGTTCTTACTCATAAAGGTCCTCACCCAAATCATCGTCATTGTCACTCTTGCTGCCCCCGGCACTTGAGTCTGGAAACTTAAAGTTGGTAGCTGCCTCCCCTCTCACAGCCTTTTGTTTATCCGCGAACTCATCGAAGAGTGCCAGGTTTTGTTCACTCACGCTACGGCGAGCTTTTGACATGGCGAAGTTGAAATGACGCTTCGTGATAATCATATCCTCTGGACTCATCTTACCCTCATCATCTCCGATCTCACCGGCTTTGACCTTTTTCAATCGGTCTTCTTCGGCTAAAATGGCCTCCCTAATTGCAAGCTTTGAGGCGGATGTGCATATTTCTGTAATATCAGCTCCACTAAATCCGTGAGTTGATCGAGCTAACACTTCAATATCGATTGAAGGATCAACTGGAGCTTTTCTCAGAGCTGCCTTAAAAATGGATATACGACTTTCAAGGTCTGGGAGTGGAATGTAAATAAGCTGATCCAAACGACCAGGACGGATGACTGCAGGGTCAATGATATCAGGACGGTTGGTCGCTCCAATCACGAACACATTTTTGCGTGCTCCCACGCCATCAATTTCGGTAAGGATCTGGTTAATCACACGATCACCAGCCTCACTGCTTCCAGGGCCACCTGCATCATGACGATAAGCAGCGATGAGTATTACAAAAAAAGTTAACAACCATTGACAGACCGGTTGCAAACTCACCACTGCCACGAGTTTTTGCAATAGAATCGATCTCATCGAACATGAGAATACATGGTGACGCCGCACGTGCCTTGTCGAAGAGTTCACGGACATTAGCCTCACTCTCTCCAAACCATTGAGTCAGAAGCTCCGGTCCCTTGATGCTGATAAAGTTTGCTCCACACTCGTTGGCAATGGCTTTTGCTAGTAGAGTCTTACCGCATCCGGGCGGTCCATAGAAAAGCACTCCCTTCGAGGGGTGCATGCCAAACTTGATATACTTATCTGCATGTTCGACCGGGTATTGGACTGTTTCGTGGAGTTCGCGCTTTACGTCTTCCAAACCACCCACATCTTCCCAATGAACATCTGGCACTTCGACCTAATTTGAATTATGGCATGGGGGGAAAAGAACGAGAAAGAACCATGAATATAATGTCGGTAAAAAAACCACACGGATCGCATGAAAAAACCTCACCGCATTCTCGCGCAGCGACGACGGATGTACCACGCCCATGGCATGCTCAAAATGCCTCATTTCCACTAAAATGCTGTCCAAAACCTTCTTGTCCACCCTGTCCTTATCGAAGTCGATCACGTCCATCTTCTCGCGGATGCACTGCAACGCCGCCTCCATGCACAGCTGCTGCAAATCGGCGCCGACGAATCCGTGACTACCCCTCGCGAGTATCTGCAGGTCGACGTCCTGCCCCAAGCGCATGTCGCGTGTCTTGATCTGCAATATCTCGAGCCGGCCTTGCTCGTCGGGTATGCCCATGTCGAGCTCGCGATCGAACCGTCCAGGACGACGCAGGGCCGGCTCGATGACGCCGGGGCGGTTACTAGCGGCGATGACGATCACGCGCGACGACGGCTTCAATCCGTCCATTAACGTGAGGAGCTGACTCACTATGCGCTTCTCCACCTCCCCCCCCGCCTTGTCGCGTCGGGGCGCGATCGAATCGATCTCGTCGATGAATATGATCGCACCGTTGTAATCGGCGGCGTTCGCCTCGGCATCCTCGAAGGCGCGGCGTAAGTTCGTCTCGGACTCGCCGGCGCGCTTCGATATGACCTCGGGGCCGTTGATCACGAAGAAGTACGCGCCCGTCTCGGCGGCGACGGCGCGCGCCATGGCCGTCTTGCCGCACCCGCTCGGGCCGGTGAGCAACACGCCGCGGGGGGTGTTGATGCCGAGGTTCGTCCACAGCTCCGGATGGCGCAGCGGCAGCTCGACCAATTCCCTAACGGCCGCGAGGTGATTCGACGCCCCGCCGATGGCGTCGTATCCGGCATCGGCCAAGTCGTCGATCTCGTCCCTATCGATCGCGTCCCCCTCGCATTCGATGACAGTATCCTCAACGACGACGCACGCGACATCGCCATCGACCTCGGTGGTATCGATTTCGAGGCACTGGAATTCGATCAATCCCCTCGGTCCGTTCACGTGGAAGGAATCGCCGCGATGAAGGGTACGGAATTTGCCATCGAAGTACGGCCTGAGGTAATTCGTGAAAAGCTCGTCTCCATCGGTCGACATGTTCATCCCGGCCCCGTCGAGGGAGTCCTTGTACGGGAGGATCAATGTGGCCTTGCCAAACTTGACGTCCGGCGACGGGGATACGGTGACGGCATCACCCGCTCGCACGCCGGCGTTCTTCATCGCGTCCCTCGTCATGCCTATGGATCCACGATACGTCCCATCGTCGTCGTTATCCGATGCCTTACTCGAAGTCGACGGGGTGGAGGGGACGACGACGCCCCCGTCCAACGCCGATACGTCCGTATCCGGGATCATGGCCACGGTGGCCATGGTCCTGCGTCCGCGCTTCCCGCGAATGTGCACGGTGTCGCCGTCGAAGAGGCCGAGCCTTTCCATGGCGCCCATGGTCATGCCCACGACGGTATGACCGTCGTTCGCATCGTGATGGAAGACGGTCAGGGAATTCCTCGCGATCGGGTGGTGGGGTCCCAATCCCGCCCCGATCGATGACGATGGTAACGGACGTCGCGCAGTATCGTTCGGGGCGTTGGTCTTCGTAATCGGGGTCTTCCCCCCCTTCGTCGGGGAGGACGAGTAGGTGGAGGACGACGACGACGTGGCTGATCCCGACGACGATGACGAAGCATTCGAAGTCGACGACGTGGACGACGAGGCGACCGAGTCCGACTTCTTCTTCTTCTTCTTCTTCTTGCCATCAGAGGAGGAGGAGGAGGAGGGTGGTATCTTCGCTGTTTCTATTTTGATATATAAAGGGGGGGAGGGGGGAGGTCGGTGTGTTAGGGGGGTGGGGGCACGCATATTAGACGACAAATATATCGGGATGATTTTCGATGATCCGACGAATCGATAAACGACGGACACGAGATCGCGCATCCTAAAATCGAAGAGGGGAGGGGAGGGGAGGGGGGGGACGATAGAAACGAAGGATAAACAACGTACCGACGGCACCTCCCCCCCGCACGTCCAATCCGACGAACGACCTCCCCGCGATACCCCCGAATAACGTCCTCCCCCCGGAAGACGAAGACGACGACGACGACGAATACAACGACCGCGACGACGACGTCGACGAGGCGGAGACGACGTGGGAGGAGGAGGAGGAGAAAGGCGCGATGGTCGTCGCGACCGACGCGATTGTTATTACGATGCCCGATACCCTCATATTGCTTTGCCTGTTTATTCTTATTTTTTCGCTATTATTCGTATCTCCCCCACCACGCCTATTATCGCCCCTTCCGTGTATATTTTATATTATTATTGCTATTGTCGGGTATGATACACGACGACGACGACGACGTCCCGGGGCGGAAGGTTGTTGTCAGGGATACCGCTGTTGTCGCGTGAGATTTGGTCGCCGTGTGATGTGCTTGTGGGTTTTGTAGTTTGGGCGTTGTGATGATAGGTACCTACTAGGTAGTTGCTGTTCCAAGTGTCCTTTTATGGGCCTTCCAGGTGGAGAGAAAAGGAGGCCGGCGTGGATAGGATTGGTGAATGAATGAATGACGTGAGAGGAGGTGATGAAATTTGGCGATAATCGAGCTGCTTCGCCAAAGAATATTTTTTTTCGGCACCCAATTCTCGTCTGGCCATCTCACCCCCCAAACCGCTCAGTCCCCCGGCCTCCTCCTCCATCCCGCCCCAATTATTAATACTCTACCTAATCAACTTTTTCCCTCCCATCCCACCTGCCGACTCGCCGACCGACTAACTCCTTCGGCTCATTCGGCACGCAGTGGATGAAGATATTGCGAGTGATAATAATATGTTATTATGACCCGACGATCGAAGTCACTCCTACGTAACGTCCTCCTGCGTGCGCTCCTCCTTACCGAGGAAGACGTCGTCGACGACGACGACGTCGACGCGCGGCAATTTCGTGACCGTGGTGGTGGCGGTGGCGGTGGCGGCGGAATAGGAGGAGCGATCGCCGATGATTACGACCGAGCCGCGCGCGATGCGATCGTCGTCCTACGTTCCATCCTCCCATCGTCGTCACTCGTCGAGGGGGGAGGGGGGGGAGCAAGAAAGAGAGTGACGACGACGACGACGTCATCATCGTCGTCGTCGTCGTCGTCCGTCATTCCCATACGGTTGAAGCTATCGATAACGCGCGAGCATTATCCTCCTCGTCATACCCCCACGGAAAATGAGGAGGGAGGGGATGAAACGGACGTCGACGACGAGGACGACGGCGGCGACTTATCGTCCATTACTTATCATTCCGGCGATGATGTGACGATCGATACCTACTATCCGCCGTTGCTGACCCCCACCCCGTCGTCGTCGTCGTCGTCGTCAACCGTCAGCACCGTGTCCGACTATGCGCGTTATATCGTCGAGGAATTGTTGATCAATAACGGGGAGAATCACTTCTTACCTCCTTCGCCCATCGTTATCTCCTCGGTGGGGAGGGGAAGAGGACGGGCAGGTCACGACGATGACGACGACGACGACGACGACGAGCATCGTCATACCGACGAACGACGTTTACGATACGGTAGACTATTGACGACGTTGTTAGGTAGGAAGAGAAAGAGGAGTAGTACGAGGAGGAGCGCGGGGGACGGCGTCGCCGTCGTCCCGGAATATGCGACCTTTCGTTATTACGGGAATACGACGACTGGTACATCCCCCGTCGACGACGGCGGCGTCCGAGTCGACTTCTCCCTGATGACGATGATGAAGACAGGTGGGACCGACGACGACGACGAATTTGTGGCCGTGGACTTGTCGCCGTACGCGAACGCGTATGATATGTTTCGCAATTTGATCCTCGCCTCGTCACGCTCGGGGGGGGATGCCAAGAGGAGGGGGTTGGAACTGATATTGAGGGCGAACGTTAAGGTATCCCGTCCACCCACGCCGGTTCCTACGTCGCCGATGTTGACGACGACGATGATGACCACATCGGACACGACCGCGCCGTCAGAACAGCGAACGATGACGATGACGACGACGCGGAAGACGAGGAGAAAAATCATGAACGAGGACGACCGTGTTGAGGTCGGAGAGCGGGACGACGATGACGACGGACGAGGCGCCACGAAGCGCGGGAGGCCGCGGGACGACGACGAGGCTATTTGGGAATATGATCATATCAGTGAGATTTTCGTACCTCTTTGATCCCCCCTTCCACCCCTGACGAAAGTCCTTCTATATGACATTTTCCGTCTTCTCTCTCTCTCCCTATCTTTTACTTCTGCCACCGAAGACGGAATACCCGGGGCCTTGGGAAGGGCGTGGCAAGATCAAAAAATGGCATCTCCATCACCCATCGAAAGGTCTCACGCGATGGAGGAGGAGACGGAGGACGAGTTGGAGCCTAGATGCGAACAAACGATCGCCGCGACTAACGATGCAGGACGCGAGGACGTCGGAAATCCTGAATCCGAACAAGCGATCGCTGCAACGAACGATACAGGAGGCGTAGACGTTGGAAATGTCGACGACCATGTCATTAGCATCGATGACGCTATTTCGATGAAAGGGAACAGTGGCGCCGACCAAATAGCAGTACCAATCTTACGTGATGATGCTACATATGACAAAACGAAAGTCGATGAGAACGCCGATTACGACTCCGAGTCATGTTCGTCCGAAATCCTTCTGTCGCAGGGGAATGCAAAGGCCGATGGCACGCATTCAGTTGCCGAAGGATCGATCGGCGGCCATAAGGAAAAATACGAGACGGCTATTGATGGGAGTGGTGACGAAAAATTTGATAGGTTCCCCAACCGGAAAAAAGTACTAGAGAACGGAGCCACTTCTTATGCACCACCTTCAAAGGATAGCTCATCTTCTGAATCCAGCAGTGACAATAGTAGCAATGATAGCGACGGCAGCTGCAGTAAAAACTCCGATTATGGGCGACCTATCCACAGAGGAACTGGAATTCCCGAGGGAGGCAATGAGTCAATTGCATCTACTCATCAAAGTAAGGACAGCCTACAGATAGAACATGAGATTAGAGCTGCTGATGTTGAGAAAATGAATGTCGACCACAATATCAATGAAGCAAAAAGGGCAGGTGATATCGAAGATTCTGATGTGGGTTCTATCGTCAAAAGAACTGAAATCGTTGCAACAGATGCCAACACCGCTAATGGCAGTCACGCCAAAATTGTTGGGCATAGTGGAGCAGAGACAGGAGCCTCTTCTTCACCGTCGAAAAATAATTCCTCTTCTAAACCAAGTGACAGCGACAGTAGCAGCAGTAGTGACGATTCTGACGATGAGGGTGCTTTCGTAGAAGGAACTGAATTTGACACTGGAGGTACTGTAACAAATGTACCAAATCAGCTAAGTCAGGAAAATGATGATTGTGATCGTCGAACCTCGCATTTTATGTCAGAAAAGGCAACCCCTCACTTCAACACTACTAACATCAATCAAATCTTTACACAAGAATCAGATATTGTCCCCACGAATCTCTTTGGAAGAAGAATCTATGAAGACAATCAACATAAGAGGTGGGGGGGAAATGTGTCTTCCACACCGTCGAATGAGGACGCTAAGAGTAAGGATGCAAGAACTGCAAAGAGGAGGGAAAGCAATTCCTCCTCTTCTAATTCGTCGTCTAGCGATAGTGAGGAAGGTAATGGAAAGGAAAGTGTTGAAGAAAAAAACATTCCTCTTAAAATTGAGCGTTTTGCAAAAAGCAATAAGATGCATGACAATAAGAGTCCACGGTCATACCTCGCGACAAAAGGTTCATATAAACGCGATGTTTCTTCTGGATCCAATTCCGGAAGCACTCAGGGTGACAAAAACAACGGAGACAGTAGTGATGAAAAAGAGAAATCCAATCCTTCAAAGGGTGGATCTAGTTCTTCAAGTAGTGATACATCTTCTAGCAGCGACAGCTCTTCCGATTCGGATTCGGAATCTAGCAGTAACACCAGCGAGGACGAAAGAAAAAAAGCGGAGGCGGTCCAGCAGAATACACCGGTGTCCACGATCATTCTGCCCGTGGTTCGATCAAGCAGAGGACGTCGTCGCACACCCCTTGTTTCCAAGAACAGAAAAATCATCATCAGCACATGCACTGGAGTACCGAAAACGGAAAGTTTTGCCAGGTGATATCTTGTAGATTCCTCTCTGGCAGTGCAAAAGGTACACACTGTTTACAACTGGACTTTCTTGCGACAATGCCCCTGCATAACGATAGAGTGAGAGAAATGAGACCGATCGAATCAAGAAGGGTGGACAACTTTTCACTGGATAATTATGAATTAAATTGCAGTCAACTCTCACTACACACCACCAACTGGTGTATTTACTTCTAGCAGATAAAATATGTTACAACTTAAAATATGAATGTTAACCTTATCCAGAAACCGACCTAACACGGAGATTTACACAAAACAATATAATCCTGGATATACTATAATATGACTGGCGCCAGATGCCAAAACCAAATACTTCACTCACATCAATCTTTCAATATTGTACATGGGCGTTCGGTCATTGAGATTTATAGATTTTTGGGGGGTAAGCACTGATTCCATCTTTGTGATACCCAGTCGATGTTGTTTCGATGATGCGCTCACCGCACCGCTCTTCCGCGACATGGGAGACTTTCGGCGATATGCCAAGCTGTTAGGGTGGGCATTCTCATCATTTTCAGCTTGAGGATGATGACCCTTCCCTCCTAAAATTCCCGAGGCTGTGGATGCGACTTCGAGATTGGCATCACCTTTAAAATGAACAATTTTGCATGAATCATGGTCGTCCCAGGAAGAAACCTCCTTCTTGTAAACCCAAGCACTGACAGTAGCAATACCAAGAAGGAGAAAGGTCATCATTACCCCGGCAAAGAACATTAGTAAACCGTCATCTTTTTTTCTGGAGATAATATCCGTTTCCGTGGCAGTAACTCCCCTAACGTTGGACGAGCCGTCGAATTCAGTAAAAGATAGGCTCAACACTCTGGTATCATTGGCAACGAGCTCTTCGGCAATCATAACCTTGAGGATCTCACTGTGTGACACTCTCTTGGTTAGCAGTGATGCGACATCAGGAGCCGTATTCACCTCTAGCCCTCCATCGACGGGCGCAACTTCCAATGCATTGTAGAGTCCCACATCCGAAAAGGTCACCGAAACTACCGATTTCAGCGAAAGACCAACACCGTCATTGACGTTGGCAGTCGGAGCATACTCGTCATGGGTCATATGCTCCACGTGCACACTTACTACGATCACATGCGGCACGGCGTGATCTGCATCGCTACCGGCATCGGCGGATAGTCCCGTATAGAACAGCTTCGACGTTATCGATTCGAACCGAAACAGATCGTTGATGGATGGGACTGTCCGGCCTTGCTCGAACGTAATGGAGAGGTCGAAGTTTGCAGAGGTTGTAGTGAGCCTGACGTGTTGCTGGGCTGCCACGACGAATGAGCTAATGCCTATGCTCAAGAGCGGTGAGAGGAAATCTTTCATGGTATTTTCGGCTCAACGTTCTAGTGGCGAGGCAGAGGGATGTCGCGCAATCACTCTCTCCTCTCATCCTCTACGATGGTGCTACGATAGTCTCTCTCGAAAAGATGCGCTGTTGGGGTAGCTTTTATACAACGGTTTTTAAAATTTATTCCTACGTGGAGGACAATACAAAAAGAAGTATCTAACGATGCCAGGGTTTTAAAGCACCAAATACCAAATACATAAGACTATTCCTAAAAGGGGTTGACTATCACCAGAATGAACTTTAATACCTTCAATTTCGCCCCCATTTTCTCGCGATTGTGT
>JALLPB010000897.1:0-12902 GCA_036939975.1 Cyclostephanos tholiformis | reverse complement strand
TCCCTAATCGCCAAAAATAGCTTGTTTAGCTATCGTATGTAGCTTCTGTTCGTACGTACCTAACCAGGAAGTCTAACACACCCTTGTAGCTAATCAGCTTTTTGAAATTTGGATTTGGTCTGTCCTAGTTTCACTCTCGTACGTCTGGCGTCTGCGAGGTCTTTAATTTTGCTCAAAAATTCTGATCTGACATTGACATGATGAAGTGGTGGATGGTGTTTGGTAAAGTAGTCCGCGAGATTGTTTTTCCCCGGTCGCCAATATATTTTGAATTGTCCCTGTGCTTCGCGATCACGTAACCAGTGAAATCGCATATCCATCGCTTTCGTTCGTTTAGGTTGAATTTTTTGATTGATTACGCCGTCGGCCGTGGAGTTGTCCGTCATTATCGGTGTTCGTGGTTGCGGATGACCCATCTCAGTGAGTATTTGTCGTAAAAATACTGCTTCCTTTGCGTTAATGAAGAGAGCGCCTAATTCTGCCTCCGCTGCTGATGACATTACCGCTTTAATTATCGTCGCAATGGTGAGAATTGCTCCATTGTTGGGAGGATTATCGACGTCGTCCGATAGGAAAAAATGTCCGCCCGCCCGACTCCGTGACTTTGTTTCGTTGCAATATCCAGCGTCACTGTGGACAGCTAATATCATGTTGCTTGCATGGTAAGTTAAAACTGCTTCATCCTGTGTCGCGCAATAATCAAGTAATTGTTTGACCTTTGCTCGTGTTTGTTCAGTCGGGTTGGCTTGTTCAATTGCAATCGCACTGAGAGCTGTGAGTATGGTGCTGTCAACCGCTCTCGCGTAATATAACAGCGTGCCCATCACCGCCTGGATGTATTTCGTTTCCTCTTTTCCAAGAGGAGGGGAGCTGTCCACTTCCGTCGAATATTGTGCTTTGGCTCCGTATTGTGGTTTGACATGAGGGTGAGGTGAGTTCTGTTTTGATTTCGGCATTTCGTGTTTGAATCGTAACAATGCCTTATCCAGGTACCCTGGCATGTGTAAATGGACCCTTTGATTTGCGTAATCCCATTCAATGGTAAGTCCGATATATTTCGTGGCGTCCCAATCAACCGTGATGTTGTAATCCTTTTGGATTGCGTTGATGAGATGTTCTGCGTCTTCCTTTTTGGTGTATTTAATGGCAAAGTCATCCACAACTAACGTGAAACATATGTCCCTTGTTTCATGTGTCCACAATCCAGGTACGATCTTGCTTTGATGGTATCCCACTTTTTTGAGGCATTTTTCCAAGAGTTGTTGCGCTATTATTCCCGCTTGAGGGAGTCCGTACATTCCTTTATGAATTTCGCAATACACGTAGCCATCATCTGTTGCTATCTTGTGCAGTTTGTATTTGATGATGATTTCCTCCGGGATGTCGGTGAGTTTTAATCTCATGTATTCTTATCTTGCCATTGGTGTGTTCAAGTAAAAATCTTTGACATCTAACAGAACATATTTTGCCCCTTTTGTCAAAATGACACTGTTAAGAAAAGTCTTGACCAATGCCATGTCCGCTGTTGGGGTTCCTATGCCATCTGGGTAATTGATCCTGTCACCACCTGTGGTGAGTCTCGTATGATGTGTCTCTTTTTTGTTTGGTTTTACATCACATCTGAAGCTCCCATACATGACGTCTTTCCATCTGTCGTGTGGTATTTGCTCGGGTTTTATGAAGAAGATTGTGTTGGTGGGTATCACTCTGTTCTCATTGCCTCCTACTCCCTGCGCCAGTCATCCAAATTCATTTGCTGAGGATGTGTTCCATATGGTGTTATGTTTTGGATGTCTCATCAGCTGTCAATAGTTGAGATACTTTCCTGTCTCTTCATCTCTGACAAGTTGGATGCGTTCGCCGTGCCGTTGTTGATGACCATGTGGTCGTAGTAGCATTTGAGTACTCATTGTCAATCTTGATCTTAAATTCCTTGCGTCACTGATCTTACCCCATAATTTTGTCTGTGCTGGAGTCGAGATCCTCTTTGCGGTCCGCTTGCAATCTACTGAAGTGGGTTGTCAATGGTTGCAGCGGTTATTGTTGGTGGTGTTGGTTGTACTCTTAGGGTTGGCGTACCTTCTTGCACCCTTGGAGGTGGCATGGTTTCCTGCACCCTTGGAGTTGGCATATCAATGCGCACCCTTGGAGTTTGCTGAGTTTCTGCTGCTGGTTTTACTGTTGGATCGAAGGTGACTTGTCGTGTTGTTGTCGATTGTGTCCGCATTGTTTGTGGGATGGGTATTTTATTCATCAATTCATCTAACTTTTGTAATGCCTTGTAATCGATTGCACCTTTTGTGTTTAGTCGTTCTCTTAGTGCTTCCGTTAGGTTGGTCATGGCTTTCACAATTGTGTCCTCCGGGGTGAGTGTTGGTGTTGTAATGTGTTTATGCTTGAAATGTACTATGTCTGATATTCTTGTGCTTCTGGTGTGCTTGACGTATATTTCATGGCATCTGTAGTGTTCGTCTGATGTGTGCAAGTACCATCCATTGACTGAATTCATTGCCCATTGTTTCTCACTTCTCTCATGTATTTGCACGGCGCATCCCATGGGAGCCAATGGCATTTTATTATAGTCGAAATCTCCATGGACATATTGATATGCCGACACCGTTGGGGCCACGTTGGATTGTGGCAAGAGGTTGAGCATTAGTACCATTTGTGGAAGGAGGCGATCCCATAAGTGCATTGGGAAATTGTCATCCACCCCTGCGATCACTGCTTTGAAGTGATTTTTAAAGGTCTGTATTGCTCTTTTGGTGAGGTTTTGTCTGTGGTTGTCTGGCGGTACTTATTGAATTGTGCAGTTCTTTTTGATTTTGGTTTTGAAAGCTGCTGATGCTTCGTTGTCTAGGATGTGGGTAGTGGGTTTGACTATGCCCATTGCCGTCAACCTTTTCCATAGTGCCAGGTAAGCGTTTATCATCGATCCTTCCGTTTTGTTTTTTAATGGCTCCGCGTCAATGTAGTTTCCATCTACCTCTACTAACATCATCACGTACTGATTTCCTTTGCTTGATGTTGCGGGGAAGCGGTCAGTTTGATTGCTGTGCATTGTTTTGATGGCGTTGTGTATTTTGATGTACACGTCTCTCATCTTCTTTGGCGGTGGATTGGTGTGGTTGTTCTCTTCTTGTGTTGTACTGTCGTCCTTCTGTTTTGTCGATCTAACTCCTTGTCTCTGTTTTTTCATGTGTCCCTTTTTTGTTTCATCAGAGTCTGGGCAGTGTTTCCGTACTGCTGCCGCCGTGAGGCCTGGCCATGTGACATAGTTGCCTGCTTGGATCGCATCAAGCCATGTTTCCTTGACTGGGAAACCTGCCATGGTGTGAAGATATTTGATGGATTGGTGAATTGAATGTAGGCTGTACACATTGTGTGCCTCTTCTTGCTTATTCTTTTCAATCTTTCCTGACACTGTCCACAGTTTCTCTCCATTGAGTTTGTGTCCATGGAGTACTGGTGGTTCCGTTGTGATGATTTGGAGTGACCCTTCTTTGTGGATCGTGACACCTTTTTCTCCTGGATGAAAGATTGTTGTGTATCCTTCCTCTGCCATTTTGTTGACGCTCATTAGTGATCTCTTGAGCCCCGAGAATATGTCCGCTTCTTGTGATGCCTCTGAGAGTTTGGTGAACAGGAGTTTGGTTTTGGTCGATGTTCTTAGTGTCGTGTCATTGGGGAGGTAGACTTGTTTGTGGGACTTTTGTCCCTTTGGTAAGTTCATGTCTTCACTGATGAAGTGGGACATTGCTCCTGAGTCAATGATCATCCGTTGTTCTTGTCGTTGTTCTCTTTGTCGTGTCCATTTATTCCCCTTTAGCTTTTCTGCTTTTCCTGATTCTTCTATCATGTTGATCTCTTTGTTATCATTGGTTTTATTGTCATTGTCATCATTGAGTGGGGTCCAATAGTTCGTAGCTTCCAGGTATGTGTGATTTGTACTTAGTTTATCTTGTACCACACCTGGTTTCCATGTCTCTGTTTCTATTAAGGACCCCGCGCACCTTCAGGTGCTCTTCGTCAACTTCCACGTTGCAGGGCAAGAGTCTTAGTTTTTCTCTAACTTGCATTCATCCTCCACTTTGGAGGGGTGCTTATTCCCGCAATTCTTGCAAAAGGGTGTGTCATTGTACTTCTTCTCCTTTCCGTCGTGTTTCTGTTTCTTTTCCTCATCAGTTGCTTTGTTTGTTGGAGTTTTGTTCTCTTTCAACAGGAGCATCATTTCCTTCATCACCTCGGTTGTGGTTTTGACAAGTGTTTCCATCTGCCAAGTGTGAGCTTCGGTGAGATTCACAATTAGTTCTTCTGTCACTTCTGCCTGCTCCTCCATTGCGTTTGCTTTGAAATGCTTCGCTGAGAGCTTGTTTTGCTTGTTTTCCTTTGCATATTCCACTGAGATGAACGTTTTGATGTTTGCACATGTCTTTTGCACGATTGGTTTTGCTTCCCATTCACGAACGGCTGGGTCAAATTCTCCTGTTGCTTTCAATTGAAAGAGTGCAATGTCACGTCTTTTGTTTAGGTCTGAAGTGATTCCGTTTCGTGCGTGGCCATTGATTGCTTTTTCAATGAGGTTGAAGTAGATCTGTGGGTTTTTGGTGATGTTCCATTTGCCGTCTTGTTTGGCAAGGAAGTCTTTCATGTTGGCAAAGTCGAGTGTTCCTCCTCGGGTGAGTAAATGTTTGATCATTTGTCTGGGTGTTTGATTTAAGAAACCCAATGTGTCGTGTTCAATTTCACTTAGGTACTCATTGTCAACAGCCTCTAGGATGAGGTCTTTGGTTCCCAATTTGACTCCTTTGAAGGTTTTGAATTGGGCAATGAGCTCTTTGTGAAGGGCTTCTTCTCTGGCTTTGGTTCCTGTTGCCGCATTCACTGCAAGGCCTGCTCAATAAATCCCTGGGTTGACTGGGTTAACAAAATTGATGCCACTGGTCATTGCGGTGTAATTCGTTGGGTCCATTATTACTCTGACATGGCCATAGTTTCCTCCTCTCATTGTGGTTGGAATGTTTGCAAGAATTGCAATGATTTCTCTTTTGAGATTCGTGAGGTCGTGGCTCGTGGGTTGGCCGTGGATATTTGTTATCATTTCTTTGCAAATTTCGTCATGAATGTCAGTTCTGATTCCCATGGTTGTTTGAATGATTAGTTTCTGCTTTTTAGATAGTATAAGTAGTCACTACTAAACAGTGACAGACTCGAAGTTTGTAGTATAAAGGTGATTACTTATTTATGAGTGATCTGCTTTAATTTGCTCTCACAAACTTTTGCTGCAAACTTCCACATGGCAATTTAAAATCACAAATTGCTAAAAATAGCTTGTTTAGCTATCGTATGTAGCTTCCGTACGTACGTACCTAACTGTGAAGACTAACACTCCCCCAGTCCTCATCAAGTATTGGCTTGATTTCTGATGGGGCCATGGGGGGGGGCATGGTCACCATGTTACAGGTAAGGTAATTGCACTAGTTAGGTGAGTATCATAGATAGAGTGAACTACTTGGGAAAAAATATACTTAACAGATTAACAGCTTAACAGCTATGGTCACATATCTGTGACCACTTTTTTTCAGGCTTGTAAAACATTAATATCTTTGCCAATTTTTGTCCACTCAGAAATCTGAATACATCAAAAATTACCTGAGCTTGTCAGCTACAACTCTCTCAATCCACTTTTCCACAAAGCTTGTTGCATCAATGAGCTGAGTAGAGAGTCAATTTCATGTTATAAAACCCATGAAAATAACAAGCAAAAAGTACAATAAATACTAGCTAAAACCTACTAGTTGTATTTTGTGGGCAATATGGTGCAAGCACTTGTCTGGTGGCAGCATTTAGGGACTTTGCACAAAGCCACCAATACACTCCATCAATCGATGTGCTTTGCACTCTATCCCCTTGGTGGCATGGTTGTCAAAATTGCCATTGAGTTACTTACATTTTAGTACACCGCATAAAATAATGAAGTTAAAATATAATTACTTACTACTTAAGCTATGTGATTTAATTAAATTGCTTCAACCACACCCTTGCCCGTAAATACAATATCCACATTGCTGGAGGGGGTGAAAGCTTGCCATGGCCATAGTGGGGATGGTTGTTGTTGTGTGGTTGTGTTTGTGTTTTTTATCCATTTTGTACTGATTCCTACACGAAAAAGCTACATAGTTGGAGTTTTTTGTTCTTGCCTAAACCTCCATAGCTGTTAAGCTGTTAACTGGCAAGCTGGTTTCTTGTCCTAAAAAAAACTTTTTACTTGTTGTTAGGTATGTACCTGATTGGTATGTAGGAATAGTAGGATAAGTTCTATGAAAAGAAACTTAGCATGCCAAAATTAATCCTACAATACAATGCACAACTTGACATTTTTTTACCTAGTACAAAAAATGCATGACAAAGCTCCTTGTACATCATTGATGCAATGACCTTTGTAAAAATTGGAATATATTTTGCACAAGCTGAGAGGTTCTTGGGCATTCAACACCCTATCTAAGTCTGTGATCAGAAATTTTTATGGCAAAAAACTATGGTACTACTAAGCTACTCTACTGTAGAAAGTTGGCACTCATGAGCCCCATTACCAGTTAAGCTGTTAAGAAAAAAACATAATAGTACTTTTTAGTTGAACCCATACAAAACAGACTGGATGGCTTTGGATGGGTGCAAAGCATTTTTGTCTCTTGCATGAAACTTGTGAAAAACAAAAATGCTTCACACCCATCAGAAACAGAAAAAGAAACTGTGATAGGATTCAAATTCTACACGAATGTGGGAAATGGTATGATAGTTTGATGCTGCATGTTCTACATAGCTAGGAATTAATATGAAATGTGATCATATGACTTGTTCAAGCCCAACTATTACTTTTCAAAAAATCATTATTATCACCTTCTAATACATGTATCACACTGGTGGCTGCTGGGGTTGCAATAAAAAAACAAGGACAAATCATACACTAACTTTGCTGTCCATGTTGATGGCCTTGGCAGTGCGACCCCAGTATGATACTGGACACATTGCCTGAGGTTCAAGGCTATCTAGGATGCCACTGATTGCCACCATTGGGCAAGTATTGTGGCTGATAGTAGCAATTGGTCATGTTGTATACACTGTTTTTTTTAAGATTTTCCATCATAATCAACTTGCAAAACAAGGGCTCGAGCTTATGTCAAGGCCCCGAACTACAATAGGGGTGTGACATATCAATCTGATAGGAAATACTTAATTAAAATGACTAAATATTTTGTTAGGAAGGTTAAACTAGCACAATAACATCATTTGAAGAATTGATTTCTAGTAAGTATTATTTACGTGAAAAGTACTAGCGTGAAAGAAAAAGAACTGGTCAATGAAAAAAGGTAACAAGTTACAAATTACAAGTTTTTGTCCCGCATTGGCCTGCATCATACCTAAGATGACTTAGATATTAAACAAATGTCAAGGTTGAGGTGTGATGACTTAGAAATTAATTTTGACATCAAAAGAAATCAACTGAAATAATCATAATGAGTATGGTACTTCTGGCAATTTAGTTGGCATGAGTACCACTGGTAAATTCAACATAGCAGGAATAAATAATATTGGCATGAGTATTTGATATACCCATAGATAGAGGCAAGCAAATGCTTTTTTGTAACTGGCATTCTTTGGCATGAGTACCTCTGCCTGGCAAATTCAATGTTCTAGGAATAAATATTGGCATGAGTACTTCTGGCAAACTTTTTTTGGTTTGAGTACTTCTGGCAAGGAGTGTGGGTACTTCTTGCAAACTCACTGACAGCAAATCTACAAAAGGTACTAATGATTCCTTTCTTGATGCCATTAGGACTGTAATTGGTTGCAGCCACATTGGAATGTAGGAGGAGGAAGAGAGAAATTTGGTGGGACTTCTGCCATGTCTTCCACAGCCTTCTACATGCATCTGGTACAACTTAAGGAGGGTGTGATTAATGACCTCAAGCAAGTAATAACCCTCGAAAGGGAGACTGGGCCAAAATATCATGCACAAGGAGAAGATTCTAAGATACCACCAAAAATGCAGCTGTTGAACATATGAGAGCTTGTCCCTCACAGGGGCTTGATCTCGTTGTTACTATTCCACCACTTTGTTACTACGGGCTGTTGAACAGGGACAACAACTCACATGAGAGCTTGTCCCTCAGGATATTACAGGGGCTTGATCGCTTAGCTAGTATTCCACCACTTTGTTACTACAGACAACATAACAATTGACTTGGCACTTTCTGAACACTTTGAGAACACTTTGGTAACACTTTCAAATCAGTTTCAACACTTTTACTTTTGGAACATCAGAAACAGACAGCAAGGTGATATTTGAGAGGCATGAAATAAATGTATTCTCAGAGCCTTAGGTTAGCTCATTTTTACATGTTTTCCAAGGTGATACTAATGGTCTTCTTCTAAATAATAGTCGGCTTAACTAAGTCGTAAGATCAAATTTCATACTAAGTCTTAACTATGTAGAGGAGGCGGCAACAAATATATCTTATCGGTTCCTACATATGTCTAGTGTTTGAATTTTTTTCAGTTGTTTTTTTTGGATGGGTGCAAAGCATCATTATTTCTCACATTTTCAGGTGAGAAAGAATTAGCTTTGCACCCATCCGAACTAATTTGGATGGTGCGACTATACTACAATTAAGATTTTTTATTTTCATAAGTATTATTTATTTTTACTCTAAGATACTACAATTCTACGATAACTACAATAATATATATGTTAGTCCCCATATGGGCACAATTTCATTTTGCGTACTGGGACTCTCTATATGTTAATTCTTACCAGCCCCTGCCCGTATGCGTATGGTGTTCCCCATATGCATACGGGGATCCCCATATGCATACTTTCGCATATGGGGGTCAAATCCCTAATTTCCCATATGCGCACGAATACATCATTATGCATACGGTTAGTGACCAATCAATCCCCGTATGCGTAGCCTGCTCCTTTCCCCAGGTGCGCACTCCTTTCCGTTCATGACTCAAGTGCATCTCACCCGACAGGTCAAGACCTATCGCTTTACGTTTACGGGGAGCCCCCGTACGCATACAGGCAGGGACTGGTAGAGAATTTGCATATGGGGAGTCCCAGTACGCATAATGAAATCGTGCCCATATGGGGACTAACATATATAAGTAACATATGGATGCAAAATGCACTCCACAGGGGGTTTGAGCCTCAACCATGGCATTGCAACATACATTAGGTCATGATTTAGCTGTCACAATGGCACACATTAGCTGGTTCTTAGACTGTGATTTCTTTAGCTCCGTAGTGTATAAGAATATGCAATTAGGATTGTTGTGAAGGTTTTTTCCTTTGCCTGCAAAGGTGTCCTATCCTATATGAGTATATGCTACATAAATTGGTGTTTTCTTTGCCCACTCGTGCAAATATGCATAAAAAATGACTATTTTCTATATGCATAAATGTAATTTTTCTATATGCGCCACTGCATTAAGCCCTTTTTCCCTGACTAGAGATGCAGCACGACAAGTAGGAGTGTGCAAATCTGAGTCTAAAAAAAGGTTACCAAAAATGGCTGTGGATCGAAGGTGGTAGAGTTTAGCTTAAATGAAAATTATGAGCATTAGAAATGAACTACCTAGGAGACAATCTAGAGTGAATTCGCTCTAGAGATGTCTATAGACTTCTATAGGTCCTCTAGGAATTCTGAGGTGGCGGTCTGTCTGATACCAGCCATGTACGTAGGAATGCACAGTCCAATATTGGGACCAGCAGTCCTGCATTGGGACACTGAGGTGGCGAACTGCCAGCTCAGCATTTTGTTGGTCCTGACTCAGAGGTCTGGCCTTTGATACACGTCTAGCATCTGGCCTTATGCCGGGCGCACCAAAAGTACGTAAATTCAGGGGGGGGCAATTTGTTAGATTTGGGGCGTCGCCAGCCACAAGCCAAACCCACCCCCAATCGACCAGTTGTCATCATCATATGGCAGCCCCCCCACATTGGTGGCCATGCCACACCATATTCGTGCAATGGGTGGTGCGGCTTTGTCTAAATTGGCCGGTAATGCAAGGATTGGATGTGATTTTTTCGGGTGGTTGTGCAGGGTGGATTTTTGAGTAGTGGGGTGGGTGGTTGGACCACCACCCAAAACCAACTTGGTATGCCTGTTTCAGATTACTGGCCGACCACCCCCTGGCATCCTCAGACAATGTGCCACACTCTTGACTAGTAATGGGTGGTGCAGATGGATCCAAATCTGCCGATAATGCCATTATCAGGGATTTTTTAGCGGGGGGGGGGGGGCGGGTTTTATTTTAGGGTTGGTGGTCGGACCACCATGGGATATTTGGATAGCTGCCCCCCGGCACCAGTGGTTGCACAGAGGAGAAGGAGGAGGAGTAGGGAGTGGCATCATCTCCCCCTGGAGGATGGCCGATGAAAATGACAAAGAATGCCGGAATGGGGCAAAGGGGGGCGGAAGGGGGGGGCGGAAGGGGGGATGAGGAGGGGTGAGGGTGCCCGCCGTGATGCCAAACGCGAGGGTCATCCAATGGGGGACAACAAACGACAATGGCAATAACTACAGCAGCCATTGCCATGTCCAAAAAATAGGACACATCGATGCCGGGGGTCATCGGGGATGGAGGACTGGGAGGGCGGCATGCCAAAACAACATGAAGGGCAAGGGGTCACATCAATGGGTGACAATGACAATGCCCCTACTCATAATCATTGCAACACAACAAGAAACAAACAGTGCAGTGTGGAGGGGGGAGGAAGATGGCATCATTGTCAGGGCAGGGCGGGTAGTTTCATTGGGAGGTTTTGAGTGGTAGGTCTGTGCTTTGGCACAACAATGAGGATGTTGTCAGTCGTCACATGCCTACATTGGACCACGTCTCATCAGATAATCATGACAATGATGACAAGGACAAATGACATCTGTTACATTGTTGCATCATTGTCAGCCCATTGTCCATGGAGGAGGATGGTGCTCATGAGATTGGATATACCATCACTTTCATTAAAGCAAAAAATATATTTATTTTATTAATCGCAAATGGTTTGACTTTGTAGCCAAGGTGCTCACTTTGCATCATTGGCTTGGCCTTCCTGGGCAACGCTCAGTTGTGGTCCATCACAGCAGTGGTGGCAGTAGTTGCCCCGCATTGAACAAGTGAATGACAATGCTTGGTGACATCAAGGCAGCAACCATGACTTCACTCCCATTGCCTCCAACCTTGATGCCATCATTGTTTGTTGTCATTGGCATCCTTGTCATCATCCTCATCATCCACTTGCTTGACCCCCTCCCTGTTTTAGTTGTCCTCTGTGCTGTTGTCATCGTTGCTGCCTAATTCCTAATCTCATCGATGGTGGTGCTCGTCTCTGCCCATCCCCCCCCGCTGCCGGCAATCTTGTTGTTGTCGTTCATCAAGGGGTGCAAGGATGCCACGTCGCTGCCCCTCCACCAGAGCCTCACTCGCCGCCCTCTTGGTGACAAGGCCTGCTCAAACCGACGTGCAAACAAAAATTACTTTGCTCTAGGAAGGGGGAGGGGCACATCAAACTGATGACACCCCAGGGACATTGGCACTGCCAAGGGAGATCACTTTATTGATGCAGGACAATAGGGGCATGGAGGCACAGGTCCAAGACTTAGCCACCATGATGGACACCACCACAGGGGCAACGACATACTCTGGGTTGGAGGCAGCCATTAAAAAAGGCGACCTGGGCACAAAAGCCACAATCATTCAGGACCTTGCATGACATGGTCAGTGGGGGAGGATACAACAAAAATAAACCAATGGAAGGAGATAATGGGGAACATCCAAGACTTCAAGGCCTACCTGTTCATCAAGCAGGGGAGCTGTTTTGCAATGGTGGTGCACTCATCTCTGAAATTTGCAGCAACCAGTGCCGCCATGCAACACCTCCAGGGATGTATCATTGGGTTCGTGGGAGACAGAACAACAACAAGAGAGCCCACACCGATCTTGCTACCACAGCTCAAGACATGGCAATGGGTGAAGGAAACGGTGTTTAAGGATGGCCCAGCACTCATCAAGCACTAAAAGTATGATGCCTCATGAATCGGCACTCTATGGAAAGGAGAGGGAGGGGAAGCTACATCAAAGGTAGAAGTCCAAGCACTGTTGCTTATCGCCATCCCATTATGGCTACTAGACCAGATTAGGTAGGAGGGGAGGGCCTGATGCCACACAAAGTTTTGAGCATAGTGGTTGATGACGAGCCATATGCCAAGGCATGGGAAACCCTGGCATCATGGTGCTACATGGCAAGCCAAGGGAACAAGGATGGGGAAAGCCTTGCGTCATTTTCAATCAAAGCTATCACTGAGGTCAAGGACTAGTATCTTGGGAAGTGGCTCGAGCAATGGCTCGACACCACAATGTGCCCATGCCCACATGGAGGAGTACCGGAGGTGGCACAGATGGCTGGGGGGGGGATATGTCACATGAAACTCTTGCTGCAGACATTGGTAAATGGTTTGCCCTTGGGCTCAAAGCCTTGGGGGGACATATCACGTTGGGCAACAACAGGCCACTACCAAGGAGGGAGCATCGCGTTGGATGCATAAGACCCGGCGACCAGCAGCTCGGGAGCACTGGCCTGCAGTGATCGCCACCTGTATGGCAACTATCCAATACTGTTGGCTTTTGATGTGGGACTTGGTTAGGTCTCCAAAGTTTATCTCCAGAAGAAACCTATTTTCCTCAGGGACATCCTTGGGAGGTGTCTCTGCCAACTCATCAATGGCTACATGTATGTCTTTGAGTGACTTATTGTGGAGATATCCGCAGATCATGTTGTGGAGTGCGAAATTACAATGAATCCATTGTGAGTGAGTGATGTGGAGAAGTTTGGAAATCAG
>JALLPB010000896.1:0-12360 GCA_036939975.1 Cyclostephanos tholiformis | reverse complement strand
GGGTTGTGGTTGTGCTGCCGAAACGAGAAAAAACGTACTATTCCTACGTAGAAAACCTACGGAGGGATAGTTTTTTATCCCCGCCAGAAGGCAAATAGGGGTTAAGCTGTTAAAGCCACCTTGGCCAGCGCCACCAGGCTGCATACTGCATACTTAACATCTTAACAGCTAAGGGCGGTCACCACCGCCCACACTGTACAGTAGCTACATAGTAACATAGTTTCTTAACAAATTTTCATCCGCTCAAAGAAATAGATAGCATGTTGAACGTGCAAGAACCCCAGCATTCACGAGGAATGTTCCTATTTTTGTGAAGCATTTGCATCGATGACTTACAAGGTGCTTTTTGCCGCACATTTTTTGCGCTTGTTAAAAATTCTCCATTGGTGAGTTGTGTTGTACAGTAGATTTTGGTGCACCAAGTTTTTTTAGGTAGAACTGATTGTATTATTCTTACGTAGAAATCTCACACTTACCTATTAAAAAGTAGGAGTTTTTCTCCGGCCAAAACAGAAATAGCTGCTAAGCAATTAACGAGTCTATGGACAAACAAAATAAAAACTGCCCTCAACCTACATCATATCCTACCAACCCTCTGAGCAGTACACAGAGCAGTATTCTGATACCCAACTCTCTGAGAGAAGCAAACCAACAGATTTATTACCTGTTTTGTCTCAGCAGTCTGCTTAGTTAGGCGTCGTACAAGAAATGGCGGGAGAGGCGAGTCAACGAGCGCCAAATATTATGGCGGAAAAGAGCCAATTTATTTTTCCCGCGCACAATTTTTGTCCTGTTCAAATCGTACTGATTCCGAAGCAAATCGTCCTACGGATTGTGGGCGGGAAAAAATCACAAAAAAAAGAATATTCCAGCCTTCTTCCATCCCCTCTGCTACTACTACTAAACTACGAGTTTTGATGAGATGCCATGATCATGGAGCACTTCAACAATTGCCCCAACACCCCGCGTGCCCCTTGACCGCCGTGGCCTCTCGCTCAGGCAAAATAATATTTCGATTTTTTTGCCGCCAAGATCGGACATAATATCGAGCTCCAAGCATCTATGGTCAATGAGGTGGGTGGTATTTTGAATCTTCTTGGGAGGGTCCCCCATTGAACAAGTCTTGAGTCACAATTTTGATACACAAGAGTCTGGATCATCCGAGCCATACAAGATCGGGTCTGACATAATATAATATTTATAAGATACCAAGTGGGGAGTAAACATGACGCCGAGGACGACGACGAGGGCATCGCCCGTCGATGATCCTCACCCCCACCCTCCGCCCGCAGACGTTGAGGTCGCCCCCCCGCGTCAGTCGCCAGATCCGCCGCCCGACGAAGACGAGGACGACGATGATGACGACGATGACAGGCGGTACATGATGCTGCGCCATTCCGACGACGATAACGATGGTGAAATCGATGACGGAGACGGCCCGCATCATATCCCCAAGAGTCCCGAGCAGCCCAGCACTCCTAACCGCCGAGTTGACGTCGGTGTCGCCGCCGCTGATTCCTCCTCGATGCCCAAGGAGGGGATGGAGAGGACGCGCCCATCCAGGGATAGAGGTCCCCCCTTCGCGGCCTCCGCATTCGCTCTCGCCGAGGCCTCGACGGACGGCCCTCAGCGGCCGCCCCATCTGAGCGCGGCACCGAGCTGGGGATCCATCGACGTGCGTCATGTGGGGACCTCCGACGGCGACGGGGTGGACGCCGCGACGGATCATCGGCATCGTGGGCATTCGTCGGACGACGACGGGAGCGGCAAGGAACGGATGCCGGGGGGCAACGCCAACGTCATCACCCCCGCCCAGACGATCCGGAAGACAACAACGTCCACGACAACGACTACGCCATCGTTCGTTTATCCCCCCTCGAGTCCCATCAAGGCTACGTCGATGGGGGATGACTCGGCATCGTCCGAGTCGTCCTCCCCGCCCCCCTCGTCCACGTCAAGGATGTCCCGCCCTCCCAGGAGGTCGTCGCCCGTGGTTGAGATGGAGGAGCTGGAGGAATTGGAGGAGGAGGAATTGGAGGAGGAGGAACTGGAGGAGGAGGAACTGGAGGAGGAGGAACTGGAGGAGGAGGAGGAGGAGGAGGAGGAGGAGGTGGCGCCGGCGGAGTGGTTACCTCCCCAGAATGCCGGCTCTCGGAGGCGAAGTGAAGGTGAAGGAGGAGGAGGTGGAGGACGCCTAGACGCGCCCGCGCCCGCGGTTGCGACCGATGTCGACAACCTTCCCCCGGATTCCTGCGTCGACGAAACGGCCTTATCCCGTTCGCACAGCGATGCGACATCCGCGATACCCGTCGAGGATTACCTCCCCCGTCCGCTGTTCGTCGGTGGGGGCATATCCCCGAGCGCGGGACGGCCTCGACTCGTTGACGCGTCTTCGAGGTCGAACGACTCGTGCGAGGACTCCCCCAACGGAACCGTCGTCGGCCTCGAGAGGAGGGACTACTATTACGGTGATGGCCGTGGTCCCTCTTCTGCCTCGGGGGGACGGGGACGGATACAGGTGGTGGGGGGGGGGAAGGACGAGTGGGATTACGGTGGCGCGATGATGCCGCCTTGGAAGGGCGTAGTCAGTCAAAGTCGCAGCGCCGACAGCGCCGGGGGGGATGGGGAAGTGGGCGTCGCGCTGGGGGCTAGCAGCAACGAGTGGGAACCGCCCCGTCCGACGAGGCAGCCGATGGTGCCTCCCCCGGGACCGCCGGCCGCGGGCTTGGGCGGGGGTGGCGAGGCGACCACTTATCCGTATCCATACCCGAATTCCTATTACCCAGTGTAAGTATCTTGCCATCATGTTTTGATTGACCGTAGCTGTTACTTTTTCTCTCTCTTCTTCATTTCTCATCGCCATCATTGCCCACTGTTTTGCATTGTTTTCTCCTCTCTCTACCCTCTCTCATCATCGATTATCCGACTTCAGGTGGGACTACTACAGCGGACGAAATGGAGGTCCACCGCCGCCGTCGCAATCGATAGGCTCATCTCACGTGGTCAATCCCGGATATCCGGCATCCTATTACCCTCAGGGACGACTGAGCTTGGCGGCCTACCCGGGTCCGCCGCCGCGATCGACCTACACGTCCGCGACCGGGGGTTACGCCCAATACCCCCCGTCGTCGTATCCTTCGCAGTACCAGCAGCATCGTCGACAATACCCGCCCCACCATCCCGCCTATTCTCAGCGCCCCCTCCCTCCCCCCCCTTCTTCCCATCGTTACCGCCATCCTCTCACTGACGTCCCTCTCTCAAATGACGACAATGGTGAACAAGTTCCGTCGCTGGTGGGACATAGCCTCGACGCTGAAAACGTTGCGATACGTCCACAGTTCCAAAACGTCAAGAGAGGAAAGTCCTCTTTCGTGGCCAACGTCGGCACCAAACACTGCATCACCGAGGTTGATGCGGTAGCCGTCATCCCTCCTACCTCTCGTGGGGTCAGTGCAGCGTATCCTTCATGCAAGGTCGAGGATGCGCCAATGACAAATCCGACTGAGACCACCCCGCACACCCCGAGGCGAAGGAGGAGACGGAATCCCTCCGAGAAGGCCGCCGCCGCGGCCGCCATGGCGGCCGCGGCGGCGGCCGCGATGAGAGAGCGCAAGAAGATGAATGCCGCCGCTGCTGCCGAGACTGTCAAGAGGGAGACTGACGGAGGTGAGGAGGCCGGGGATGGCGGCACTGACGACGGCGATGACATCCCTAATCAAGCGGAAAGAAGAGCCGCCACCGCTTGTTCCATGACCGGAGTTATCGTCAAGGGGAGGGCGGGCGTTGTGACGAGTCCTTTCTCCGAGGAGGAACTGAAGAACCTCGGGTCCGGCGACGACGAGGACATCCCTGCAGCGAAGCGAGCGGCTATGGCGTCCGCGGTTGCGCTACGCGCCGCGGCTGGCGGATCCCCCGTCGAGCCGCCCAAATCGGCTTCCGAAGTCGACTTCGACATAGCTGATCCCCCCATGGGCCCGATTACCGAACCTTCCGATGTGCCTGCCCTAGAGAATGCCACACTCATGGCCGAGAACGACGTCCTGTGCGGTCGAGGCGGGGGCACAAACTCGCAGATGGGCAATCGGCGATTCAGGGCGCTCGTGCGCGACTTCCAGCCCACATACCTTATGGCTAAGCGACGCGAGAAGCCGAAGATGGCGCGATCCGTTGTGCTCATAGTCAGGCATCGCGGTGGCAGATTCTTGAGAAGGGACGACGTGGACGGCAGATTGTACGAGGTGGGAGATGAGAAGGCAGAGGCAAAGACGAGTCAGGCGCTCAGGGAAGGGTTAGATGTGCGAGCCACGAAGACTGCCGCGAATACGTTGATGGGGACTACTATGGAAAATACAAGCAAGAGGAGGAAGCACCACACCACCTCACCATCGCTGTCAGAGAACAAGAATCCCTCCAAGAGGACGATTTTTAATATGGAGGGAGGGGCAATCGTGAAGGATAGGATTGCCGCCGTGAGGCCGCAGCCGGTGCATGCCCCCGGCTTCAGTCAGGCATCTCGATACTCTCGGCCACCACCTGCTGCTGCCGTCGGAGGGTACTATCCTCCATATCCTCAGCAATACACCGATTGTCGTTATAGCGCCGGTTATCCTCCAACTTCGGCTGTCGCTGCTACTTATGAGCACAGGCCACCAGCGAGCAACCTACCACCAGATAACTCTTATCCTCCATCAACAATGCACCACCACGTACCACAATATTCCGTCCGAAAGGATTACGCTTACCCTGCATCTTATCCAGGACATGCTGGTCCCTGGGGAGGTTCGTTCCCCTCATCTCCAAGGTCCTCGCGCGAAGCTGACGACGGCAGCAAGGAAACAGCATCCTGTTCATCTGATGCTGCCGCCTTTTCTCCTCCAAGGAGTCAGGTGGTTAACCAACCACAGAGAATACCTCAAAATGCATTTCAACGCCAAGGCCATCTCAATGTGTAGATCGAAGAGCAGGGGCAATTTCTCTATTTAGACATGGATGAATGTTTTAGGTCATCGCGAAATGTCTAGCTCCTTTAATGGGAAGAGTTAACTGCAACCAAATAAAATGTGAATGCATGATTTTAATAATATTTTGGTCAATCTTGTTTCATTTTTTTTCTTTGTTGCTCTCGGTACAGCTGAGTAGGTCCTTCAGAATTTCTTACTCTGTGAACATTGTTCCGACCATGAGAATCATATCCCCGGAATTTTCCCTCCTTCATTCCATCTCTCCGGTAAAACTATCATATCATTAATGTCCACATCAATCTGAGCTCTGATGGGTGATGCTGACCATACTTCTTATGCACCGAAGTCTGACCGTTACAGGGGAACGCCAAACATCTGAAGTTCGAGGTCAATATCTACTCTCTATCTTCAATAAAATAATATAGGTAATAGAGCGTACCTAGGGAGGTTGAGGCCGAAAAAAGCCCACCAACACAGAGAAAAGAAGAGCACACACAACAACATATAACCTATGGTTGAGACCAACAACAGAACATAACCAACACCACAAACTGCTGAAACGAGCTGTTGGATCTCCATATTATTCTCTCCTACCTCCTCCACTGCTCCCTGCGCACGATGAACGATTCCAGTTCCCTTGCTAGTCGAGTGAAAGAAGAGGTGAGGTATGGGACATAATGCTCGGGGGGGGCAGCCGCCGGAAATCGCGGAAGTGGCCTTCACTTATCACGTAGATTTTCGTGACATCAACCCACAATTTCATTGTGCTTCTCTTGTGACGGACACTCACCCCCAATGCATCTGCCATGTCATGAAAACGATCAGGTGCAAAAAAGATACCCCGATGCCTTGGAATGCAAAATAATTGACCATTCAGATGGATGTGGTGCCAAACTCGAGTTGACTGTTGTCACTAACTCGTTCGAGGGAATGCCTCCGCTGAAACGCCACCGTGAGGTACAGACTTATTTGAAGGAGAAGGGCTTATTTGAGGAAATACACGCACTTCAAATCAATGCTTGGACGGGGGATCAGTGGGAAAAGAGGAGGGGGGAGGTTTGATGAACATATGAGTAGTACAGGCAATCCATGCTCTGAATACATAAATTAGCATCGTGCTTCGTAATAGCTTCATTGAGGATTCAGCGCATCACTAATTTTGCTCGACGTTGGACTTGTTGGACCTAATTTTATCAAAAATACCCCGCGCTCATTTACATTAGATAGGTGAATCAAATCCAATAGCTGATTGACAATTGGTTGCCCATTCAGTAAGCATATTCAATTCCGCTTATCATTATTTAGTCTACGTGCAGTTTTTAACCGCACCGATGTCCATAATTATTATGCCGCAGTAGAAGTGACGCACTCTAAAATCACCTTCAAAGCCTTCTCTGCGAGAATTACCTGCTTCTGAGCTTCATTCAAGTATTTCAATACTTCATCCTTGCCACCTCCGGGGTTGTATTCTGCGAATTGCGAGATAAATGCCATGCTATTCGACATGTTCATGGCCGTGTTCCTATGTCCCCAAGGAGAAAAATGAGCAAATAAAGGCGGAGATCAGCCATGCCAATCGACTATGAAGATACGATTCTCAAGGATTGTGGGGGATCCCGTCGTCGGGCTGGATATAATATATTCACTCACCAATCCTCCGTCGCCTCGAAGAACGATTCTAACTTGTCGGGATCGATGTCATCCATGTATTTTACCTTCGCGAAGACCTTCTCGATCTGGAAAAGCGGATCGGTCGTGCTCCTCAGGCCCAAATACCTCCTGCAGGCATCGGCGTCGCGCTTGCATTCGCCGCCATTCTCGCGACATACGGTCGTCTCCTCCTCCCAGTTGGCGAGGAGGTACTGTATGTTCTTATACCCCGTCCTTATGCGCTCGATCTCCCCCGGCGTGGGAGGTTCGCCCGCCGCATGGGAAGGCTTTGCGAAAGTATACGGAGAAACGACGACGGTCAAGAGGGCGGCGGATATGGAGGAGCCGGTGCTCGCGAGGAGATCGCGACGAGAGGCGGTCGCGGCGCGAATGGCCGTGGAGGACGACGGCGAGTATTTCGTAGTTGACGTGCGGTACGATCCGGGGGGGGCGAATGCCGTGACGCCAGATGCCATGGCGGCAGCGACGATAAGGCCGATGACTATTTGATTGACCATGATGGAGGCTGGGCCGGCAGAGGATGGGAAAATTCGCGCGCCGCCGAAGGGAGAGGGAATAGAATCGCGCAGAAGACGATGAGGATGGGTTGCTTTATTTTTTGCTCTATGGGGCAGGGGGGGGGGGGGGGGGGGGGGGGGGGGGGGGGGCGCGATAAGAAACATCAAATTAATAAAAAAATAACGAACGAAACCCTATTTTATCGTTAGTGATGATAAGTAGTATTTGTTGTACCTACGACGTACTTAAAAGTTCCCGCCATACAAACGGCGGGAGTGCTGCCTCAGTACGTACTATTTATATCTAGAGTATCTATTTACGTAGTTAGATATCGTATCTATCTAAAACTCGCAAAAGTGAGGTGAGAAAGGCTTCTTCTTATTTTTCTTTTTTTTTCAAACACACAAAAAAAATAGACGATGAGCTCCTACGGCGCAGCGGCCGCCTCCGTCGTCCCACCGACGAACGTTCAGGTCATCGCACCGGCGACGCTAGTCGCGGGATACACCTTCGATGCCATGTACGAGGGCGTTACGTTTAGCGTGGTCGTTCCCGAGGGGGGGGTGATCAAGGGACAGAGATTCATCGTGCCGTTCATACCGACACCGACCGCCGTGGCGGTTGGCGCGTCGTCGTCGTCGTCGTCGTCGTCGTCGTCGTCGGACCCTCGCGACGTGGGGAACGAGGAGGACGGTGGCGGTGGAAATAATCCAATACGACGAAGACATGGAGGGGGGGGGAGGACGAGGGAAGTCGGCAATCCCCGGGGAATATGGCGAGACGGACTTTGCGACTGCTGTCGCTTCGGGCCCTGCCATCCGCATTTGCTATTCGCGCTATTCCTCAAGCCGATACTCATCGGGCAGCTCCTAACTAGGATGAAGATGACGTGGATCGGACGCAGGACGAACGTCGCCGACGATGGGACGTACGACGTGACGAATCTGAACGACAGTCGCATCGAGGTGAACGATCGATGGAGGAACTCGCTGCGCGACGTGATCGTCGTCACCGCCCTATACCTCGCGGTGGCGGCCGTTACTTCCCCCATGGAAGACGACGACGAGGAGGGTTCATCGTCGAAACATCGCGATGAATCGTCGGGCGTCGACGATGTCAGGTACGCGATTAATTCGTGCTCCTCGGCGATTTACGGCTTTTACATTCTTTACGTCATGGTGCAGCTTCGCGCCGTTATGCGACATGTCTATTCCATACCCGAGGAGAGCTGCCTGTGCATGTACAGATTGTTCGGTAGCGATCCGAGGGATGGCGTTTGCGGGAATGTGGGCGGTGATGGAGACGGCGACGACGACGGTACGCGGTGGTGCACGTCGGGCGTCGCGGTCGGGTGGGAGGACGTCTGCTGCTCGATATGGTGCCAGTTCTGCGTATTGGGCCAGATGGCGAGGCATACGGTGGATTACGGGGAGAGGGATGCCGCTTGCTGTAATGCCTCGGGAGTCATCGATTGGGACGACGACGAGGCATACATCGGGGTGGAGTCGGGACACGTTGGAGAGGGGAGCGTGCTTGTGGTCTGAGATTCTGTCCCGTTATAAAAAACATCTTCCTCCGACTCCGGATCATTCACGTAAAGTGCGATTTAAGTGTTCGTAAATAACAAATAACGACCCATTGTGCTGGTGGGGAAATTTTGGCACCATATGGTATTGTATGCCGCTCTGTCGCCCTGACCGCCCTCGCATCCACTCTCCTCGAGCCGCCGTGGTAACATGACGAGCATTGAACTTTACACGATATCGTGCACCGACTGAGAAATCACCCTCCCATGACCGATACCACCTTCCCATAAAGAGGGAACAAAATAAACAGTGGACGGTCGGGAGACATCCCGTCTAAGCTCAGGAGTCATTGACACACTAGTTCCTAGCGGGCTTAATCTACTCCACTTATGTAGTATCAATTCGTTGATGTCACCTCCTCCCTATAATGAATGCATTCATAAGCAAATACCTTACTTTTCACATGGCGTGACACTGCCGACAGAAAGCGCTACTGCATCATCTAACCGTCCAGACCCGACATCTAGATAATTATACACCTTCTTCCACTCCACCCACCATGTTCCTACCTCGCCGGCACTACTCGCCCTCCTTCACGGGGATGTACCTCCAAACGACGGCCAGGAAACTACCAGTCAACGCCATCCAAACGACGCTAACTGCCGAGGGCACGCGCGCGACGTATTCCCCGAAGTGCAATTTCGCGAGCAAGAAACCGAACGCCGAGGACTTCATGGAAGTCTCGATGGCCATGGTGCGGGATTTCACCTCCCCGAAACCGGTGAGCTTCGGCAACCAGTACCCGACGATTCCACCAACGAGATGGAGGAGGAGTACGGGAATCTTTTTTTTTGTCGTATAAAAAATGAGCGACGAAAAATATATGTCACCGAAAAACAATAACAACGAGCATCGTCGTGGGAAAAGAGAGTTTTGAGATTGAAATTCGTCGAATGAAAATAATGACCAAAACATATATATATATATATAAGCATATATAATATATACGAAGGGGAATATGGAGTTGGTGGTCAATAAAACTCACCTGCAATCCCATGCCAGCGCTCAGGATGGGATCGGCGACCTGAGCCACGGCGCTCGCGACGAGGAGGCACGTCGAAACGACGCCCACCACCGGCGCGAACGGCAAGATCGCCTTAACGACCTTGGGGAAGAACTTGTTCAGGGTCATTCCCACCGCGATGGGAGCGAGGACGACCTATATATATGTGTATATAAATATGTATATATATAATATAAATGAATGCGTATTATTTGCGTGCACATCGCCGATGCGTTGCATGTAAATATATAACGTCGTGAAAATGGGGGTGGGGAGAGGAGGGGGATTGATTGAAAAAGATAAAATAAAAAAAAAACACACACACACGCACACACCTGACAGGTCGAGACGGCGATGCCCCTGGCGTCCACGGGCACCACCGCGCCCAACATCGTCTTGCAAAGGAAGGGCGTCATCAGTATCGCGCCCACGGTCGTCGCCGTCGTCATTAGCACGCTCAGGGCCACGTTGCCCCTGGCGATGTAGGTGCAGAGGTTGCTCGCCTGTCCGCCATTGATGCACCCGACCAACACCATCCCCGCGAGGAGTCCGGCGTCCAGGCCGAAGGCACGGCCGAGGGCCAATGCCAACGACGGCATCATGCCGTAACAGAGTGCGAATTGCATGATTATCGAACTCGGCTCGCCGGCCACGGCCACGAAGTCATCGGGAGTGAGGGTGATGCCCATGGATAACATGAGGGCCGCGAGCGCCATCGTGAAGTACTCGGTGGTGAAGAAGTCGAACGTCATCGGGCGCCGTAGCGCGATGGCCGTGAATAGGATCGTCCACAGGGGGAATAGGGTCGTGGCGGCATTCGCGGTCCTGGTGTACGCGTCGAATACCTTGGCGGAGAGGGACTTGTCATCGTCGACGGAGGAGGAGGGGGAGGCGTCGGCGGAGCTCTAATCGATGGGGCGGCGGGGGGGGAGGGGGGGTGTGTTACGAGAAGAGGGGGGAATGTTCGGTGGGGAGAGGGGAGAATTATATGCGCGTGGTGTTCGAGGAGAATAGCGAGGCGGCGGATGGTGGTGGTGGTGTGTGTGGGGGGGGTAGCACTTACCATTCGCGGGACGGACGAGGAACCAATCGATCCGACGCCGACGCCGCCGAGCTTCGCGGATGGTCGGGACTTTCCGCCGATTTGGGATTGCGAGCCGATGACGATGGCATTTCCGACGCTGTGGAGGACCTATCGAGCAGAATGACATGGAATTGGGAGAAGGATTAAGGGGGGGGGGGGGAATGTAAATTAGATTTAATAATATATATGTATATCATGTATACATATATAATCATTAGAGGCGAGGCGCGTGAATCTTCCCGGAACGTCCGACTCGACGAGCGACGGAGGCGAATTAATATAACTCACGGGAGCCCTCACTGAGGCGGGCGCGAATCCATATGTAGTCGTCGATGTGGCGATTAGGATGGATGCGATCGCGATATGGGCCTTCATGGTATCTTTGTTGCTCCACTCTCTCTCTCTCTCTGTGAAGCCATAGAAGACGACGGGATGATCATGGACGCGGAGTGGTGGATTGGCTGGGAGAAACGTCACTGGCGTCATCGTACTACCCCTAACGGATAGATATCTTAGGTACTTACCTATCTCCCTTTACGTTAGTACTTTTTGTCGTATGTACTAACGGGCGAATCTACCGCCGAGGTAGGAGAGAGTTTTGTTTTGAGATAAACAAAATGAAAACTCCTGAAAGTGGCTAGCGGCTAGAAATATTGATCAATACTGATCAATATCACTCTCTCGGCGAAACATGTCGGGCATCAATTACATCCAACAAGGATTGAATTATCTCTACATCATACTTTGCCCACATCGAAGCGTCTCGATCTGCCGTGTAGGGCTGATTTAGTACTAGTTTAACATCATGTCCATGCGATTTACTAGAATCATTTTATGGCATTCACATGTCATATCGACTGATTCGCGGCGGCCCTGCCACTCATGTAGGTGCCCTCAACCGACGTATCATCTCGTCTCATCGATGTTGCAGTCCATATCGAGGCGCGAATTCGTTGTTCCCGCCTCCTCCTCTTGATCGAGTTTCCTATGTATTTGAACTGGAAATGCCGCGCCCCATCGATTGCCGATGGAATCTATCACCCTCGGACGTACATCCGCGGCGTCTTCTACATCCCCGTCTCCCCCCCCCCACCCTACCGATCGTCGCATTTAATATTATCGTTATTATCGGTCCTCGCGGTGATGGACGATAGCGGCGGCGGTATGGCCCTCATGAAGTCATCCAACATTGTCCGACGTATACCCTCACGAATCTCGTCCAACGTCCTCCCCATGAGATCATCCCTCGCCAGGAGTCCTTTCGTCCCCTCCCTAGTCGACTGGAGTACCCAGAACTCCTCCCCACCTCCATAATGATCGATGCCGACGTTCTTCCCATCCCCGTCGTCCTTCCCCCTTCCAATCCCGATCGTCCCAGGCTTGGACACTCGAGGATGCCGATTGATTGACGACGGTCCGGTGACGACACGATCGTGCATATAAGGTACGGCGTCGACGACCGTCCCATCATTTGCGGCCCATGTCGTCGAGGAAGTTATCCGCGTCGTCGTCGTCGTCGTCGTCGTCGTCGTCGTCGTCGTCATCGTCGTCGTCGTC
>JALLPB010000895.1:0-12306 GCA_036939975.1 Cyclostephanos tholiformis | reverse complement strand
AAGTGTGAATGCATTCAAAATGTATGAGAGTATGTATGATGAGGAGAAGGCAAAACAAGCAAATGCACAGAGACGAAGTGGGGCGAGGGGGGGAATTCCAAAGAAGTGGACGCACCTCGAGTTCATGACGGAGTTGGTGTATGACCTTATTTTCCAGGGACAGACCATTACACACCTATCGAGTCTCGAGGGGTTGGATGACCGATCGATCGACTCAACGAAGTCATTGTCGTCATTCAACTCAGTCGACGAAACTAAACTGGAGGAGGACGTTGACCTTGATTGCGATACTGGCCGGGAACACTACTTGAGTACAACACCGCCCACCGCAATGACCAGGAAGGCGGTTCACACCAACAAGCCTTGGCCAAAATGTTTCGATGGGCTCCGGCTCACATCACTTCCGGTCACTGGCAAGCATTGCCAGTACTGTCTTTTTCAATTTACACATGATTTTGATGAGAATCAGAGAGAGGCGAATCCGAAGATGGAGCGGAATCGGGCGAATGTGCGCCGATGTTTAGTCTGCAACGTGAATCTATGTCCAATTTGTGAGATCGAATTTCATGGTGTCAGGATGTGTGAGTTGGCAAAACTCTTAGGAAAATAGGAATTTCAATAAACTAACGTAGATTTAGATTGCCAACATGATAAGGATTAGGATGGTATTTTTTATTATGTCTTTATTCTACATTTACATGCTGCACAACATACGCGAGCAGCAGAGGACTATGGTGTGAGCCAATTAAATGGTGCACATGCTCCTGGATTTTAGGCTCCCACTAAAAACCAGCTTGCCGGTACATCCTACGTACGTACATACATGGGATGTAGTACAAGATGAAATTTTACGAGAAACGCAACCTACCTATATTCTACCCTCAATCTTATGCCAAAATTTTTGCATAAGTCCGTGCCCATAAAGAGATACTGTTCCTACATTGACGTTTGCAATTCTCATATGGGTTTGCAATTCTCTTATGCCTTTGCAATTTTAATTATCAGGAGTCCCTACAATGCTGATTTAAATTGACAGCAGTGGGAATGAAAACAGTCACATTGTTTTTTTAATAAGAATTCCTCTGCTCTCATCCTGGAACAACTTTGGATATTCCATCAGGGGGTTCCTATGAATTCATAGTTAGAGGTAAGGTATAAATAAAGGGTCATAGACCCACTCCCAGAGGCTGAAATTTGTTGTTTAACACCCCAAGACGTGTTCCTACCAACTTAGAACCTAAAAAGGGCGATTCAATTATGAGCCTGCAAGTAGGAGATATGGTCAGCAAGGCCTTAGCTAGGTTGCATTTTCCTGCAGGAATCCTGAGGAAGCCTGTGATTCCTTTTTTCACTTTTGGAGAGGAACTGTGATTCCACTTCTGCCGGAAAGCTCCCTGAACACTGCCCGGAATTCAACCTGTATGGGCCTCTGTAGAAATCTACATAGGATTTAAAACCATTTATGCATAGTGTTTTTGCCTAAACATCAGGCTATGCTTCATCATCATAAATATTATGGTCTGTGGCCGTGGCACTTCCTCTTCCAACACTGGCGGCCCTCCATTAGGCATCATATTACAATTCAGGCGATCATCGTTGCAGCCTCCAACCTCACTCTCCCCATCACACACGCACACATTGTTCACGACAGCAGCTACAGTCAATGCCTCATCTCTCTCTCTTGCCCATCACCACAGAATAATTCCGCATCTATCTTTTGTTGGTGACAAAATGCCCTGCACTACCCATCAAACCAACATGAATGAGGAGGAGGGCAATTACAATTTTGATCCTCAATTAGATGGCAATGACAATGACATCCTCCTGGATTTGGCAGAGGATTTTGTGTATCAATATCTCATTAATAACATTGTATTACTATGTCCTGCAGACTGACCAGACACTTCATAAGTACCTTGACAATGCCAAGGAGCGAGCAACAAACTTTTTGACCAATTCAACTATGTCAGCAATGGATTGACTTTCAGCAGCCAGCCTCAATGCAGCACACATTGAAGACGCTGAGGAAGATGAGGAAGGTGATGATGATGACTTAATGGCTGCTGATGATGGGTTAGAGATTGAGGAGGATTGACAACGACCACAGGGGAGGACACTATCATGCAATTTTAGAAGAAGCGTAGAAATAAGCACATCCATGATTACTTTCTTGTAGGGTACATTTTATCCCCCAATCCTACAATCATGGAGCATGCCATTGACAACAAGACACTGGCACATGATGAGGCTGCTGAACGGCTAATCACAAAGCTCCTTCTTGAACCAAGCTTGGTTTGCAACAGGAGGACTCTGGAAAGGGCAAAACTTTTTGACTGCTTCATGGAGGAGTATGGTGATGTCACCAACAGGCGTAATATCTTTTCAAGAGACAATACTTGGATCATTGTCGCAGATGACACAACAAAAGCCTACAAATGGCACCACAAATATAGTTACCACCAGACAAAGGTATTCTTTCCTTGTGCTCTCAAAGATCCTTGGAATTGGGAATGCTGAATGGAACTGGAAGCAAGTCGAGGCTGTCAAGTCCAGCCAGCATGTTAACACCACAATCAACAAGACCAAGAGTATTGGTGTATGCACAATATCAGCAGATGCACGCTCAAGCACGGCAGAACAAGCTATCATCTGTGGAGAAACTATGGGATGACAGTTACTTTGCGTCCATGGAGATGGATCAGTATTGCAAGGAAATCAAAGATTCCCTTGATGACAACAATAACAACAAGCAGAACAACCTGTGCAAATTGTGAGATTGTGGAAAGAAACCTGGGAGCAAAAGAAGATTGGTTCAGGGGGGGATGCTATCCTGGAAGTGAAGTTAACAGCCAAGTACCAAGGACTGAAGTTTTATGACATTGATTCAGATGACAACAAGTCATTGACTGTGCACAGGATGGTATTTTGGAATTTACATGCAAATAACAGGTACAATGTCTATGGAATTATGCCTGGGTTCAATCATGACCTTCCAGATGACAGCATGCAGAAGGATCCTTATCGGCAGCCATGGGAGATAAATGAGGATCTGTTTGATTGTATTAGGGCATATTATCGAGATGTGAAGACAGAAAACATTAAGACATATGAACTTGGGGAGAGATGTGAGAGTGATACCGAGTAGGTTATTGTTAATGTTCCTAGATACTATAGTTTGTTCTACAAGAACTCCAACTGGAAATCCCATTTGCATCTCTCATACTACGGAGCAATTTCTTTATTGGGAGTCCATCACCTAAGAAATATTAGATAGGGTTATGCTTAGGGTTAATTTTTTCAATTAATTTTGCTTCTACACTTTGCCTTAGGCCAACTTTGTGCTGAAGAAGAGAAAAAATCATAGTACATAGAACAAACAAAGTATAACTCATGTCAGCCAGCAAACTCTGGCATATTGATGACCTTCCATGACTTATTTCATGATCAATATCAACTGCAATAGGACAGGCAGTTGCGCCATCCTCTAGGGGGAAGTCTAGATGTGAATGAATGTGTTGCTTCCCAAACAAGGAAGGACTTCTCCGCATATCCGGAAAGGCATCCCTCAACATTTCAGAATCAATATTGTCTGTGTAGTACAAGCCATTGTTTTGGCCCTGCTAGATAAATTAATATCTACCTAGTACTAGTACTACCATGTACTAGTACTCAACAGCACTTGAGTACTATTACTCATTCCAGATATATCAATACGGCTGGTAGAATTATGGGGAGTCCATAACAAATGGGAGTCCAACCCTTTAGAACATAATAATTCCTACGTACAGTAGTGTGAAAGAGGATTCCTGTGAAATATTCCTGTATTTGGGGGTCAAAATTGGAACTGTTTTTCAGCCTCAAAAGCAGGAACATTTTTGCATTTTCCTGCAGGAATTTTAAAAATCTTGAGGATTTCTGAGGAATCCTACACTTTCCTGTATTTCATGAAAATAATATTCCTGTTGGAAAACAGGAAAATGCAACCTAGGGCCTTAAAAATGAAAAAATCTTAAGTATTAATTAATAGCTCTTGATTTTGAGTGCCATGCTCTCCAAGATGGATGGCATGGCAATCTATGCTCATGAATTGCAAGGGGGGACATATACAATATATATATGCAGTTGTTGTTGCAGCCAGTGCTCTGCATCTGTGGTACAACCATAGCGACCCATAAGGATCTGAAGGGATGATTTATCAATGCATCATTACAAATAGGTCATAAAAATAGTAATAATTATGATTTTTTTCTAGTTTTAACCACCAATACCCATCGCATATTATATTAGTTGATTGTTGTATGAGTTATTGACAGGGGTGGGAACCCATGGCGGCCGTAGGGTGACAGCAGCTGCCATGGCCCATCTGTTCATTTTTTGCTAGCTTTAGCTAACATTTACCTAGCTAAACTCACATCACAACCGCACAACAAAAAATCATCATCGCCCGATGGCCAGTGCACCAATAATAATATCACCTGATGGCATGCGAATTTACCTGATCGCAGATAGCAATGCCTGCCCAAGACAACGGTCCAGTGGACTGCACTGGTGCCAGCGGAAAAGAGACCATTTTTCTTGGTGTGGCGGCTCCATGTTCACAAACTATGAATTCAAAGTTTAACTATGAATTCATAACAAACTGAGAAAATTCATGGCTACTTCCTGTTAATGGTGCATGAGTGGAACCGACTGAATTCATTCTTTTAGATAAAATTCCATAGTTCAATTTTGCCCTTATTTAGAAATGATGCCATGATGCTTGTCAGAAGCCCAGGCACCATCCTGTTTGCCATGGCCTCAATATCTAGCAAAATAGTGGCGGCTTGAGGGGACCAAGCTTATTATGACAAATTTGGTAGTATGCTGCCGTAATCCAGCAATTTTTGGTCATCATCATGGTCAATTTTTGTGGACTATCAATGTGGGAATAAAATAAAATAGGTACTGTAGAAATTAAACATATGACCAATCATCTACCACGAAACTCTGTTCTATGGTTGCTATCCTCACAAGAACAAATAATTTAACTATAAAAATAATTTTTTACCACAGATACATAATATTATCGTAAATTCACGTTATATTGTCTCAATATGTTTTTATAGTTTTATTAGATCCATTTATTACAAAATACAAATTTAGTTTAAATGGTTTGAAAAATTGTATTGTTAACGTAAAATTGCTAGTTAGTGTTGATCCATTTTATTGTTAAATAATCTGTTGTTATTGCAATATATCTACATTAAGTTTTGTAAACTGCTGTGCTTTGTTATCACATTGAAAATGTATTTTATTTTTGTAAATTCAGTTATTCAGCAGGATAAAATATTAGTAAGAACTGATCAAGTCATTGTATGTTGATGGCAGTGCAACATTTTGAGTACCAATAGTATTAGTAAAGATGAACCATATCTCTTGAGTAAACAGGTAACAGGTATCTCCTTACTGTACTATATTTTTTCACTCCCCATCTTCTTATTCAATGCATTGCATAACTTCCCCCACACCTCACCCATACCCTCATCACAAGTTCCAACACTGCCGTTGAAGATAGCGCATCAAAGGATTGTTGCTTGATCCCTCCCAATGTGACAAATTTCTACGAAGGCAACAGTGGTCTACTGCCACTGGATATGACTTACTCCAATGTTGTCATCATCCCAAAGGGCCACGTCATTTCCCAATCGATAATTAACGTGATCCATTTCCTCACCACCCTCCAGCACCAAATCCTCCACTCCCCACTGCACGGTGTGAGGAGGCAACCAGCTCTCCCACGTGAAATCCTCCACTCCCACCACATGGCATGATGAGACAACCGGCCCTCAAGTGAGAAATCCTCCACTTGCCACTGCACGGCATAAGGAGGCGACCATCCCTCTAGCGCAAAATCCTCCACTCCCCACTGCATGGCATAAGGAGGCAACCATCCCTCAAGTGCGCAATTCTCCACTCGCCTCCTCAGGGTGTGAGGAGGCGACTGGCCCTCAAGCAAGAAATCCTCTGCTCACCACCACAGGGCGTGAGGAGGCGACCATCTCTCTAGTGCAAAATCCTCCACTCCCCAGTGAAGAGGCAGCCATCCCTCAAGTGCACAATCCTCCACTCACTCCTCAGGGTGTGAGGAGACAACCGGTCCTATAGGCAAGAAATCCTCTGCTCACCACCACCACAGGGCGTGAGGAGGCAACCATCCCTCTAGTGCAAAATCCTCCACTCCCCACTGCATGGCATGAGGAGGCAACCCAAGAACCAGAGGAATATCGTACCTTTTTGATGATTGCTTTTCCCTCCAACTTCCTCATTTTCCCTGATGTTGCAAGGTCACATGGAGGCTCCATCTTTGAAGATCCAACCCCCCCTGTATCCCCAAAGCACTCCACCTACTCAAACTGATTGCCCCAAAAATATCAAAAAAATTGCTGGGAATGCACATGAGTGCACCAACATTGTACATTTACAATGCGTGGCAATCTCAAATACAAATGCTGTAAAAAGATGCACCTTATGTGCTTCTTTCATTATTCAGGTAAGACGGTATATTCTTTGTGTTAGTATTATTGAGTGAATGATACTAGTAATCTTTTTGTTTTTCTCAGAACAAGGCCGGCACAATGATCTCTTGAAGCTGAAGGATGCATTTGTCCCCCGAGAACAAGACCGCCTCAATGATCTCTTGAAGCAGAATTTTGGATTTGTCCCTCAAGATCCTAGTATGTTAACCAGTACTAAGATTGGGTCCTCTCTAACTCCAAATCCCGACTCTGCTCCAAATATCATTAGTGATAGTGTTCACTGCAACCCCTTGACACAGTTTACTGTCTCATCCAGTTACAGATGCCACACTGATGATAATTTAAAGGAGAGGAAGGACACAGTACCTAGAGAATCTTATTATCTTCCATACAGCCTCTCCAGCCTCCCCCCCCCATGGGTACATGTTTTCTCTCAGTCTTGTGCAAACTCCTCTCTATGCACAGTGTGTTGCCATTGCTGCAGTTGATGTCAAATCACCAACTTTTTTCCATCGTTGTCTTTGTTGAGCAAGGAAAAATAGCCAGATGGATAAGTTGCTTCAAGAAATTGTTGTGCCCTTAAGTCAAGTGAAAATCTCTATCAATGAAATTGACTCAGAGATTATAGTCTTTGATGGAGGGAATGAAATTACTCCACCCATAAGACCACCTGATGATATTATGTAGTGCTCCAATCCCACCAGACATCTTTATATTAAAGATGAGCTGAGGGGCAACATAGGCCTCTCCTTTCCCAAGGTCAATGGAGTTTCCCCCTTCACCCAGAGTTATGCCATTAGACATTATTGCCAAGTGAGGATTATCAAGAATTCATGATGCACTACATGAGTGCAAAAAATTATGACTTGCTGCCCTGACTCATAGTGACCACAAACGTGTCTTCACTGATTATGGCAAGTCTGTGACATATGCATGTGTTGGCCCCCAGCCCTTAAGATACTCCAGAACTGTTCACAACAATCCACCATTCATGGCTCTCTACCACAACATCATTGGGCACTTTGTTAGAAAAAAAGAATACTTTCCCCTCAGTTCCACTGAAATTCCATCTCCATCCAGTGATACATTATCACTAACCCGGTCATTTGATAGGCCGTAAGCATGCAATGTTGTGTCATATTTGTTAACGAATCTTAAGGCATGACTTGATATCAACATGTGATAGTATTGATTAGTAGTTTGAGTTGCAAAAACATTTTTTTTCCTCTGAGTTTTCTGCCCGGGTGCCTTTACAAACAACTTATGTGCAGATTAGCCGGATCTTCCATAAAAGTTCATTGCACTTCCATATCTCTTAATAAATGTTTGAAACTTGGTCATGCCATGCATTTTGGGTATAGAATAACTATTGCTATTTTCATGTCTTGGAAACAGCCATTGCAATAACCTCAGTACCTTAGCTATAAGTGGCCTTGCCTGGTTAATTTCCTCCTTAGGATTACAATCATGAAACCATTCTTCAATTGTCAGATATAACTTGATAAATTCCAGCAATTTCTTCCATTTGGAGTTGGAATGAGCCAGTATGTCTTGCAACTTATGAGAACTTTCCATGGTACTTGCAATGCACAACATTAAAAACAGATTTCTCTTTCTCTCCTCGGATTGGCACTTTGGACTGTTAATGATGCCATTCCTCATTGCAGCTCATGGGAAGTCACATTCATTCTGCCTTTTGAGTGACACACATAGTCCAACATTCAGCGTATCAATATTGTCACAAACCTTTCCACTGCCAATCTGCCACTGAAGTGACTCAAATATATACTTTATGATACCACTTCCTGAAGTATACAATAACTCTGGTGGCATCATACAATGTGCACCATGAACCTTGTCAGAAAGAGGCAAGTCTTTTGCAGAAAGAGCATTCTTTATATCATATTGTGACATCAACTTCAATTAGATGAGTCCCTGTTCTTCATTCTCTCTTTTCAATCTCTTTGCGGAATTCATCTCTTCAAATGTAGTATAAATGCACATTAGATTAGGATTGGACAATTCATCAAAGTTGCACTGGCAGTCTCAATAAGGCCGATGAACTTGTCTCTTATTCCCAGGATAATGGTCCCCTATGAAATAATGAATCCATACCTTCATTTTTACGTCATGGCCCCATACTGAAGCCAGAAAGTAACCAGATCTATGAATATTTCTTATTGGTTGTAAGATGCAGGAGAGACATCTATGTTTGTCTTGTATTTTCATCATTGTCTCCGTCTTGTTGGCTTTGTTCTTTCCATAACTAAGATTTGGTTTATATCCAAGTGGTCTCCAAAATTTAGGATTGTTACAAGATCATCTGTTGAAGAATGTCAGAGTAAATATGATGGGTGTCAATGCTAAAGCACCATGTAAGTCCATGTGTGACTTATCTCCATATATAACTATGCCCACAGGCATGTCCTTGTGTTGTCATCTGGGTGGACACAGAATCGGTCACAAGCAAGTAACCACTCATCACCAGTGTGAATCTCACCATATTTCTGGTTTGAGATATTATTAGGGTCAATATCTCCTGTAAATTGATTACACCCCTCAGCAATGTTATTGTCATTCATTAGATCTGGATTGGTAACTAAGTCCAAGATCATTGCTTTTGTATCAAAGACAGGAATGGTAACCTGTGACCCATCATGTAGCCTAACTTCATTATTCCTTGGATGCAAATGTCCAATATGACAATTGGAAGATTCCATTGATAGAGTGAATGATTTCCTGCTCTATAACTTGGCATGAATGTCAAAATTAGGAGACAATATGTAATCATTGAATAAATTGACAATATCATCATATAGATTCAGTGATGCTTTGTGCTGGTTGATAAGATAGTTCAGCATAATTTGCACCTTTGATACAATGGTGCTGCACTGAACTTGTTTGGGATGGAAGGGCATGACCATCCTCATTATCATAATGGAAATACTCATCTGGTGCATTCTGCAATCCTATTCCATTACTGCAAGATGGCTCAAATAAACTCTCTAAATCATCATCGCTGCTATCACCAAACATGCCACTTGGTGGTAGATAATCATATGACCTTCAGTGGATGATGATCAAGCAGCACATGACTATTTGCTACCTCTCCATATTTTCTTGGACATGAGGCAATGTGAATCATGAGCATACACCGGTTGATAAACCATCTATTGCAGTTGGTGCACTGTGATGGCAACATATTGATGCCATATAGTGTGGAGGGAAGGGATTTATAGACTGTTGTGTTTGCATAAAGTCATAGTGAGTGCTTTGTGTGCTGTGAGATGAATCGTGTTTGTCTCCTGTAGTGTAACCAATTCATCATTAGATACACTAAGTTTATTAAAAATGCAATAAAATGCTTAGTATAACAATACAGTAGGTTATAGAAGCATTAAGTAATGGGATTTAGAAACCATACAATATTACAATAAACATTATTGGCAAAGTTGTCTTAGAAATTCTGGGAAATTTGCCAATTTGACCGAAAAATCGCTAATGTGAGGGAAGTTCATGGGAGATGATTTGTTCGTGGTATAAAATTTGAACCTTACCAAAAATTTAGCATAACATAAACGATGCTTGATGGAGTGAAAAAATTACAATGCTAGGAATAAGGCGGGTGAATGTCAATGACAACTACTCTTCTGATGAGTCTACCCCAATGGCCAGTATTGTACATGAAAGCAGGAATTCCACTGGGGGAAAGCATTCCATAAAAGGGATTGTTGAATTTATTGAAGAGAGGAATGAGGCAATCAGAATGTTGGAATTGGAGCTATTGAAATCAAAGATTACAACAAGAATGAGCAGGAAAACAGTTCGAGAAGAGTTACAGTGGACAGGGGAGGACACAAACTTTGTGGAAACGGTAAATAACTTCTGCAAGTACTTTCTTTTTCCTAGGACCAAGTTCCTCAAGGATGGATGGCAGGATTTTTGCCCAATCAAAAGAGCAGCTTATACTTGCTTTGTATGCACGGATAACAGAGATATGTGGGATAGGGTGATTGTTCATTCTATAAGTAGGAAATACCAGAATATGAAGTGCAATTTGAACAACAACATCAAATCAATTTACCTAAGTATGAAGAAGTGATTTGTTCATATGAATTTTCTTTTTTTTATTGTTGCTTGTACTGACATACATTGGATTGTTTGTGATCTTGAAATTATACAGAAGACAATATTGCAGTCTATCCAGATTAGTTGGGTGCAGGTTTTAAAACATATGCAGATCTAAAAATAGAGAAGACAGTCTACAAGTCCATGTGTATCTATGTCTAGAGAATCAAACCCAATGCAAAGTGGAAAAAGATATTGAAGAGCAATCCAGGGAGTCCGTTCTACTGCCTTGTGACACTGAGTGACATTGCATAAATATTGGCCATTATCAAGAATGGGAGGTATATGCGGGATCAAGAGAAGAGACTGAAGAATGATCCAGAAGTGGAACCAGAGAAAAAGGCAAACTGTGATTCAATGTGGGAGAGGGAAGAAGGAGAGAGATTGGTAAGTTGGTGTGGAATAATGATGGGCTGGAGTTCTATTACATGGTGGAAAAAATGGAACAATTCTAAGGAACTTTTTTTGGCACTTGTCAATGGATGGGAAAAGTGGGAGCCAAGGGAAAAGAGGAGAAAGGATCCAATCAGGACATACTGGGATCCAAATGATGGAGAAGTTAAGATGAGAAAGAAGGATGATGGTCCTCACAAGAAGCCTTGGTGGAAGTTGAAGATGAAGGATATGATTTGGATTTAAATTTAAAGGCAGAATATGAATGGGACAAGGACACTGTTTGCAAAGTGTACAGAGATGTAGGGGAAGAATATGATGAGGATGACAACTTACACATTTATGATGACAGAGGAATTAGCCATGAGGAGGACTATGAAATGAAAGGGGATGAAGAGGAAGGTGGGGAAGCAATGGGACTAGGACTGAGAACACTGCCAAGAGCAATGAAAAAGAAGAGCTAATGAAATTTGATCAAAGAGGAAACGTAAGTAGAGCAGGAAAGAAGAATTAGAACAGTGTTATTAAGTAAATAGTATAGATGGAAGAAAGATTTAATGTAGTAGTCAATACACATTTATTGCATCTGTGTCAAATTTTCTAAGGTAACTACAGAAAAAGTATTTAAGTTATCAGGGATAACAATTTATTGTCACGTCTGAAAATGTACTGTTTCGTTATTTTATGGTGACAAATTGGAAACAATTTATTGTTATCTAAAAAAATTTATTGTATTTAGATAAAGTATGAAGTGAGTGAAACAATTTATTGTTGAAGAGAAACATTTTTTTGTTGTGAGGCTGAAAATAAAGTACACACCAATAAACCACTATGGGTACAAACAATGGCAAAAAATGATTCAACAATCAGCCACATATATCCCCAACCATAAGCACAAGATGAGATGTAAAAAATGCAAGGAGGATTGAGCAACAGCTGATTATCCAATAGTCAGATTTTATTTTGAGGTGGGGGGACTAGAACATGATGGGAAAGAGTTATGAAGAGAATAGAGCTGAAGGAGGTCAATTAAATGACGTGGAGGCATGATAAGCAGCACTTTGTGAATACAGGAGAATAAGATGTACACTACAACCAAGATTATGGAGAGAGAGCCATCAACAACAGCAGTGATCAAGTTGTAAACCGGTTCAGAGGGAGGGAAATGAGGATATACTCTTTTATTGTCCCCTTTTGGTCCCATGTACCACTTTGGTACCACTTTCTTATCCTTCAAATCTGTTCCAGATATGGGAAAAGACAAATGAGA